>PVIR01008830.1:0-55376 GCA_004026965.1 Petromus typicus | reverse complement strand
AAAATAATATCAAAGGTGAAAAAATATTGAAATGATTAAAAAAGATATTCTATCTAATAATGAGTATGACTAAATTAGTATTTAACAAAACATAATAGTAGACAAAGTTTGTTAATAAAAGGAATATTTGATAAAGATGAGATAGTCAAAAATAAGGAAATAATTTATAAAAACTATACATAAATATACATTTAACAGAGTCCCAAATACATGAAGTAAACACCAAAATAATTGAAGGAAGACATAGTGAAACAAAAGATCAGCAGGGAAATTGAGGACCTGAACACCACTACAATCAAGAACAAAATAGATCTAACAGACAAAGAACGAGCATGCTGGGCCGGGGAGTTAGCTCAGTGGTTCCGGCGCCTGTCTCGCAAGCACAAGGACCCAGGTTCGATTCCCCGGTAACCACATAACAATACTGGGTGTGGAGACCCACACCCAGCAGCAACCAGTACCACATACCACAGTGCCGGGCGGGCGTGGTGGCTCACGCCTGTAATCCCAGCACTCGGGAGGCCGAGGCAGGAGGATTGTGATGTGAGTTGGAGGCTGAGCTCAGGGCCAGCCTGAACCACAAATGAGACCCTGTCTCCAAAAACCTAAAAAAAAAAAAAAAGAACGAGCATGCTGCAAAGCTATTACAAAGTGCACAGTCATTCCAGGTGTGCAAGACAGGCAATCATAGTAGCCAGAATAAAGAAACTATCTGAATATTTAACAAAAGATAAAAGGTTAAGTGTACAATTGGATATTATTCAGCTGTAAAAAAGAATAAAGTACTATTTCATGCTATGACATGGATAAATCTTGACATTGTGTTTAATGAAAAAATTCAACATAATGAATGTTTCTGTTTACATTAAATGTGCAAAATACACAAATCTATAGGGGTAGAAATGAATTAGTAGTTATAAAGGGAAAGGAAAGGCAGAAATGGTTGGTGATTGCTAGTGCAAATTTCTTTTTGGAATGATGGCCATGTTCTGGAATTAAATACTGCTGCTGATTAACTTATGAATACACTAACTATTAATGAGTTGTATCTTTTAATATGGTGACTCTTTTTATTTGAATCTTCACTGTACCTTATACATACACATCACCATCACACATAACCTGGAGACTTTATATCAGTATGTGACACAACTTAATTCTCATTTTTTCCCATTCCCCTGCCCAACCTACAACCCCCTGTCCCTATATATATAAGCTTTGTTTCCTTTTTTTTTTTAACCATCACATTTTTGCTTTCCCCTCATTACTAACCCCGATATCACATTTTCCTTTGAATGTTTTCTACTTCACAATATCCATAGTGACTCTTATGTGATGGGAATTTTTTTTTTCCTTGTAAAGAAAGACATAATGTTCTACAACAATTAATCATCTGGAATTTGACTTAACACCACAATCAGTATGGGCTAACTAGTGTTTAAAGGCTTTTCAGGTCCTTATTGTACATCGGTTAGAATTAGAAGGAATTACCTATTGTGACAGACTAGTGGTTCAAGAATGTCCACCACCTAAATTAATGAACATTATCTAAAATATGTATTAAAAATAAAACAAAGTCAAAGTTTAACCTGAATTTAAAATGTAGTCAAGATATTAGGATTACAGTCCTTATGAAAAATTATAACTTTATGTTTTAAAGTTAACAACATATTGAATTTATAAAACCACATTATTTATTATTAGCTCTTCCCATGTACTTGAGATTTCCCTGGAGAATAAAATGGGGAATATAAAATAGTACATAGAAAGTCCTAAGGAAATCAAAGTACTTTATAACTAGCTCTCTAATCTTAAGAAAATCATCTAAACTCCCTTATCATCAGATTCTTTATAAATGCCTATATTCTCACATCTTACATTAGGATTAAATAAGGGATCATATATGTGATTATAAGCTACTTTGAAAAATGGGATGCAACTTTTTAAAAACACTATTAATTCATCATATTTACAGGTTATTGATAAGTTAACATTTATGTTACTCTCGGTGACAGGCTGAGTAATTTATGGTTCTCTTTTCCTATAAGATTATAAATAAAATGCAAAAACATGATTCTAGGCCTTTATGTTCTTTTAATATGAAAAGAAGTGTCATTTGACTTTCACAGCCTGCTTATCCCTTTATGTTTATTGAAACGAAGGACTGTTGCTACTTTCACTCCAGTTGTTAGAAAGGAAAAATAATTGACAAGCACTGGCTTTTGAAAACATTCCCAAACAGGGCCAGGGATTTAGCTCAGTGGTTCCGGCGCTTGTCTTGCAAGTGGAAGGACCCGGGTTCGATCCCCGGTAACCACATAACTATCCTGGGTGTGGAGACTCACACCCAGCAGCATCCAGTACCACATACCACAGTGCCGGGTGTGGTGGCTCACGCCTGTAATCCCAGCACTCGGGAGGCAGAGGCAGGAGGATTGCTGTGATGAGTTTGAGGCTGAGCTCAGGGCCAGCTTGAACTACAAAGCGAGACCCTGTCTCAAAAAAAAACCTAAAAAAAAAAAAAATTCCCAAACATATACAGGTGGGATGTAAATGAACTGGGAAGCCCGTGCCATTCGGGCTTCTATCAGTCCGAGAGAAAAGTCATTGAGGTAAAATAAGGACCGACTAAAAGATAGTTCCTACAGGGATATGTATTTATAGATGAAAAACTTATAAAGCTTTAATCTACTTTAAAGCTTTAATCTACTATAAAGCTAGAATCTACTTTAAACTGCTACAAGAAATCTCAGAGACTACTTGTGATGGTTATAAAATAACCAGTAATTCAGTATCTTCTCTTGCCGAATTGTTACAGATTTTTTTTTTTTCATTCCAAATTCAGTCAGGACCATCACTGTAGCCTCTGCAGCCACGACCCAATAATGCACGAGTTGTTTGGGCCCATGACACACAAATACCCTATCACAACCTCAAAGCAGTGGTGAGAACAACTGCTATAATGCTCAGGGAAAAATGAGTGAAGGGTGGGTTTGGGTATTGAGCATTACATCATTTGTCACAAATTTCTCATCTGCAAAATCTGGATACGGATCTACCTTACAGGATTTGTGCAAGAGGTATATAATAAAATGTGAAATTGCTCATTCTTTATCTTCTGTGATTAATAAGTGATTGAGGATTGCTTATCATTTTTATTACCACTGTTACACAAAAGAGGAATAAAGGCAAAAATAGAGAAGATAAGTAATTACTTCTTTAAGGAAGGTAGATTTACTAAGTTACTTAAAACTTCCATTTACTAAAGCACAAACAGAACTATGAAATGATGTATAACTTGTTATTTTTACTACGTAAATTAATGCTGCTATTTTAATAGCTGATACATTGTTTTTCAAATTTCTGAAGTTCACGTACATCTCTACACAAAATGTCAATGAGACCTGGGTGCCGTTAGTTAAAGGGAGCTCGCCGCTGGACCTGAAGCGAGTGTGGAACTCGCTGCTCTGCGACTTTATTGGTTGGCTAAAGCCAGGATGGAATGCTGTGCGATTTTTACCAGAATAGAAGTAATACATAATCTGTTTGTATTGCCAAATTTAATACATCCCTGAAATCACCCAGTTCGTTCATATGCATAAACTTGCCAATAGTTATTATTAGAATTAGGGGAGAAAAGTGAGTGGGATATTTTGAAATAAGATGAAATGAGAGTTAAGCTTCAGAGTGTACTGAGATTTGTTGTTGTTGTTGTTTACATTTGACCCCGATCTATCTGCAAGCCAACAGATCTGGGATTGAGGGGGAGGGGTCTCCAAATATCTGGAGGGGTTGGCGAGGGACCAGGAATGCTTCTTACTAGGATATACCTTCCTTGTTTCTACTCCCTGAAGAATCACTACCCAAACTGAGAAGGAAAATTTTACATTGACCTATACATTGTTACATTACAAGATTCAGAATGTAGGTATAGGAGCAGCCTTAACATAAGCCTAGAAACCTAGAAAGCTGATTCTGTGTCGTCCAAATTCCCACTGTGTGAGCAGACACTACAGCATGCTACTGTTTTCAGTGCTAATGCGGATCACTCCTTACCAGCAGCTGGCAGCATCACCTGGGATCTTGCTAGAAGTGAAACACCACAGACGTTCTAGTTTACCATGTTCCAATAAGTCCATTATGTGATGTTGATGAGTCTGCATCCCAAGGCTGAGAACCACTGGCATAACATGCAGTAACAACAGGGTCATGCAAGGAGTTGCCACCCTGCCTAGCAAGATGTCATTCCAGAGGCAAAATGTTTACAATGAGAGAATACTTACAGTAGCATTTGATGGAAAAGTCAGAGAAAATTATAGAACTGAGATGTTGTGGTCAAAGACAGGCAGCATATACAACAGTAGTCCAGCAAGATTAAAATTACCAGGAAATGCGTAGCTGTCTTGGTTTGTGAACTATACTAGCTGTTGTTCGCACAATGATAAATCACGTAAGGGCAGATTTCCCAGTGTGTGCGCCATCATTAAGTAACACATTACTGTAACTCAAAGTGAGATATTTAAAAGCTTATAAAATCTTTCTGAAAGTAATATGTTTTAGTTATTAATTGAAAAAGTCACTAGTTATGTTTGTCATATATACAAGTTGGTGTCTATACTTGAGCAAACAAGTGCAAGAATAAGTCTCCCCTATGCCTTGACTTTGGAGAAGCATAAAGAAGTTTCTAAATGGAAATGAGGTCTGAGAAGAAGTTCAGGAAGTCAAATTCAAAGGAGCAGTAAAGGAAAACTAATGAATTATGAAAATGAAAAATAAAACAATTTGATAAAAAGAAGCAAAGATAAATGCAGACTGTAATCACTCAGTAGAAGTTAGGACTTCATACCAGTTAGTATAAAAACAGTTATTCTTATCTTACTTATAATAAAATGGATTCATATACATTGTTAACCAAAATAAATCTTTTTAATAAGCCTAAGAGAAAGGAGTAGAAAGCTAAGAGATATTCAAGGTAGTAAGACATGGTTGAAATATTTGCTTCTCTTGTGTCTTGCTTTTTCTTTGTGTGTGTGTGTGTGTGTGTGTGTGTGTGTGTGTGTGTGTGTGTGTGTGTGTGTTTGCTGGGGATCAAATATACTATCAAATATATCAATTATGATAGTAAAATATTCTCCCACTAAGCTTTATCCCCAGCCCTGGAGAGTTTGAAGTGCTGCTTTTCAGTGTACCTAGAGATGTACAGAATGGGGGCTAAAGCTCAAGTAGCCTGACCATTCTCTGCTTCTTCTACTTAAAGAGTTAGATAACTCAGCCAAAATAAACACCAATTTAGCACTGTTACCAAGGCTAAAAGTAACATTTTTGCACAAAGCATCACAATCTGGTCCAGTGAATTCCAAATACATGCAGAAATGGGACAAAAGGTTCCAAATGAACAAAAACTTCTGATAAAAAAATAGATGTAAGTGAAGAAAAAAAATCAATAGATTTTGGGACAGGATGCCTAAGAGTATCTCCTAAGTAGCAAATATTATTTTAATATATTTATGAAGAAACATAAAAATTCTTTTTTTGAGGAAATTTAAATTCTTATATTTTAAGTGAGAAAAACAAGATAAATTAGTGCCATAATATATAGACTAATATAGCACAGTAAAATACAGTGACCACAGGTCAAATGTGGCTATTGAAATTTAAATTAAGACCAAATGTTGAACTCTTAATTATACTAACCATATTTTAGTTGTGTAACATCCAGGTGTGTCCGATACCTATCACACTGGACAAAGAAGATCAGATTATTTCAGAGGCTGCATAGGGGATAAAAAGAAAATATACATCACATCATTATGCAGGTTATCCATAACCATATCCATGCTGTCTGATAAATTATGCCCAAATATGATGGCTTGAAACAAGAATTTCCTGTTTCTCATCATTTTGTGTGATCATAAATCTGAGAGAAGCTACCTTGATAGTTCACAGCACAGGTTTTTCATGAGGTTGGATTCAAATGGCCAGTTAGAGCTCTCACATGAGAACTCACATGGCTGGTGGCAGATTTCATGACCTCAGCATATAAGCCTCGCCAAAGATTATTTTCCATACAAGAGCTTACATTACTCAAAGAAAATGATGAGAGACTTTTTGTATAAATATCCCAATCATGGCAGTGACATCTTATCCTTTCTACCACATTCTTCTTACTAGAAGAAAGTCACTAAGTTCAACCACACTCAGTGACTCCCCTCTTGAATAGAAAATTAAAGGATGCATGGACATTTTTAAAAGATGATTCCAATCAAGATAAGAAAGGATTGAGAATTCTAGATTTAAAGTATTAAAGAGGAGCCATCATTTGCTGTAAATTTGGACAACCACAGGAGATCTGATTGAGAGATGGGAGTATGATGCATAGATGAACTAGGTAGAAATATTATAGGTAGTCACATGGGCTCAGTCCTGAAGGGGAAAAAGTCAAAAGTGAAATACATCACAACTGCACCAGAGATACAGAGGCTGAAAACCAGGCCTGAAGAATAAAGACAAGATGAGCAAATCTACACACTTCTTCAAAGAACAAATACTAGGCCTAATGGAGTCTAGATAGATGTCAACTGCTCTGGTGGTAGAACAGAGTCCTCTGGACCCACAACATCCTAAGAGAATCTATTCTTTGCTTCTCTACTTGCTATGTGATTTTTTTTCCCAATTGGACCAGCATTACCTAAGTGGCTATATTTGTAACCTTATTCATTGTTCATGGCTATAAAACCCATGAGAGTTTCAACCTATAAAGCCCCCTATAAAGTGAGATTCTCCAGGGTACTCACTCAGGTCCCATTCCTGAGCTTTCTTATCAATAAATATCTTCCTACTTTCAACTTTCATTGTTCCTAAGACTCATTCCTTGATTTCTAGACAACAAGAACTTGGTGCATCATATAGTTAACAGGTTGGGAGATATAATATTTCTTCAGCTTCGGAGATCCTTGGGTTGATCTTAGTGGTTACAGTGAACAGGATCCTCTCATGTGGAGAAAGCACAGAGTCAGTTCAGGAATGGGTCTTGGGCCTGGTAGCCCTGGGTAAACAATATATTGTGGCAAACAACTATTATCTTTAATCTCACAGACTGATTAAACTTAAAAGAAGAAAATAACTTTTAAATACTGAGCTGCCTAAAATTTATTTATTGTAAGTATAACTGAGAACAAACATTGTTTGAAGTATAAAAGACAGAGCAATTAAAATGAAGTTTCTGTCTTTCCCATTAGGAAAGGTAGAAATAAAATGTAATTAAAATAAAAAATTAACACACAAAATGATGGCTGAAACCAATAATTGCTAAGAAGAAAAGTAAAGTTCAAGCAGGACTTGGGATATGACACATGAAAGGGATGCTACTTTAGCTAACATGGGACTCTTACTGTGAAGAGTCCTGGAAGAAGAGACTCAGCAAACTGTGTGGGTAAAGAGAGCAGTGTTCCATATAGATGTAAGAGCACCTCCAAGGTCCTGAAGCACACATTCGCAGCCAGTGTACTGTGTGAGAACAAGGAACCCCCGGTGCTTGTGGCAAAGGAACAAAAGATGCAGAGCAGTAAGAGAAAGGTTGGAAAGTAGTGAAGGGTTGAGATAACAAGACCCTTGCAGGCCAGAGAGGAGTTAGGTCTTATTCAGCCTGAGAGAAAATGCTATTGAAGATGCTCAGACGGAAGTGAAAAGAAAAGATGTACATCCAAAGACCAGCAAAGCTCTCACCTAAAGAAGAGAAAGTACCAAAGCGAACATGAAAGGAAGGAGACAAGTCACTCTTCCGAGAGCCAGGCCCATCTTTGGTTTCAGAAGCAGAGGCAGAAGGAAAACTGGAGGTCTGGCCTAGTGCTGAGTGTTCAGAGGGAATAACAACAGGGGGAAACTTAAAGAGATAGCTGGCATGTTCTCACCGTCCTGTCACAGCAGCAGGAAGTAAAGAGATTAGAGCAGAAAGGACAAGGGGATTTGCCCTGGTACGTGTGTGAGAGATTTCTGAGAAATACTCGAAAACATTAGGAACAACCAGGGGGGAGGAGCACATTCTGGGAATAGGGCAGTAGGGGCTCTGATCACTATAATTTTGGTACAAAAATGAACTCTCATCTTATATGCATAAGCTGGTGTGGTTGCAGGCAGCGTTAAGAAGGATAAAGTCATGATGAAATGATTCACAAAATATGTTTAAGGACCTAAATAGAAAATGAAGTTCACTGGAACTACAAAAGTTCATATCAAAACTGGGTGAAGTAGTCTACAACAAATACACAAGAAAGGAAACTTGTCACCATTAATTTAAAATGCTGATAGGTTGAAACAATGGTAGTAGTAGAAACTGAAAACCTGTTTTGAAAATTAAAAGGGGTGGATACATCACATTTGTCAGTGTTACACATCTCCGTCTTGTAGAGACAGTGTCTGCCTGGGCTCAAATGCTATCAGTAGCACAGAAATGCTTTCTTTTTTTAATTAATTTTAAAAATTAAATTTATTAATTTAAATTTTATATACACATCATGATCACACTCAACATTGAGAATTTATACCAGGATATGGCACAACTTAATTTCATTTTTTTTCTCATTCCCCTGCCTGCTCTACAGCCTCCCAACCCCTATATACATAAGCTTTGCTTGCTTTTTTACTATTAAATTTTTCTTTCCCTTTTTTACTTACCCCTCCTTTAAGTGTTTTCTATTTCATAATATCTGTCACACATTTTAGAACTCATTTATACCTTCACTTGTTCATACCAGAGAAAACATATGATATTTACACATGTGTCCTATTTATGTCACTTAAGAGTACGTCCTCAAAGTACATCCATTTGAGTATAAATTACTCAAATTTATCATTCTTTATTGCAGAGTAATACTCTATTTTATAAAAAAAAGAAAAAATCTTTATCCAGTCTCCAGTTGATGGGCATTTGGGTAGTTTACAAACTGAGCTGTTATAAACATGGGTGCATATATGTTGTTGTGATACAATTTTTTAAAATTCTTTCCTGTAAATACCTAGCAGAGGAATGGTAGGGTAAAACAAGACCTCTAATCTTAATTTTTTGAGGACTCTCCACACTCATCTCCACAGTGGTTGCCCCAGTCTACACTCCCACCAATAATAGAGAAGGATTTCTTTCTCCCCACAGCCTCACCAGCATTTGTTGCTGGCTAATTTTGAGACAGCAGCCATTCTTTGTGGAGTAAGACAGATTCTCAGTGTTTTTTTTTATCTGCATCTCTTCAATGACCAGTGATGTTGAGTGTTTCTTCATATACTTCTGAGCTGCTTTTACTTCTTCCTTTGAAAAGTGTCTATTCATTTCAGATGCCCATTTTGAATCGGATCTTTAAATCTGGAGGAGGAGCTGACTTTTGAAACTGCATATATTCTAGATGGTACCCGTTTGTCTGAGAAACAGATATGTATGTGATCTTTATAGATACTCTAACTCCATTTTTAAACTCTCTCTCTCCTATCTGTCTACCTCCGCAACTCCTCAGTGACCTTTTATCTCTGAAGGGTAGTGCTGTTCTATTGAAGGACTTGTCTGTTGTAAAGACTTTACTGATTAGTTCTAAATTTTGGTGTATGGTCATAGATGTAACTCATGAGGTTAGAGGTATCAGAATAATGGTTGTCAAAGCTTATCATTTCTTGTGCTGTGTTCAATACTGTTAATGATACCAATTGTTTTATGTCAACAAAGATAATATGATTGTTGTGTTCAAATACCTCCTATGGTGTTCCAGATTACCTAAGGGCCATTACAGATTCAGGAGGACAACCCAGGAAGTAGTCATCTCCTAAGGGTTCCAAATATTAGGAAGAAAGACTTGCAACAAACATTGCCCAGACATCACACAAGGAATTAAATGAATAACATCAGCAGCAATAAAGGAATAGAAATGAGAAAAAAGAATTCAAAAACTTCTATACAAAGATTACTACCACAGAAGAATCCAGGAAAAGGGGAAATAGAGTAAATTGAAGCTCAATCACCAGTACTCTGAGATAGTAACAAAAGAAGATCTAGAAAAATGGAAATCAGAAATAATCTCTGAGATGAAAGCAGACATACTGTCCATAATGAAAGATATGATTAATAATGCTAGAGAAGAATTCAAGCGATACAATCTGAGGTAACAAAATAAACAGAAGTCCTTAAACAGCTTCAAAAAGAATTCCAGGTAATAAAAACTCCAAGGAAAGTTTGAAAAATAGGATGAATGAACGTGAGAACCAAATTTTAGACCTAAAAGACCAGATTTCAGCCAGTGAACTAGAAAGGAATAATTTATAGAAAATGACAAGGGGCCATGAGAAATCAAAGCAACAGCTCCTAGATAATACAAAGAATAATAACATAAGTTTGGAGTCACTGAAGAAGCAAGAGACAGTGCAAAAGATATTAAAAAAAAAAAAAACTTACTCACAAGAAAAGGAAAAGAATTTGACATACTGATAAGTGAGGCATATAGAACTCTAAATATCTGTGATATTAAAAAAAGAAAGCACAGGAATTCTTTGTCAAAAGCTTTCTCTTATCACTGAAGTGGACTCTGCATAGGAACAAGGCAAGTCAGTAATGCTGGGGAATTATCACTTTCCCCTCCTCCCAGAGAGCTATCAAAACACAATGAGCGGTAATGTTTGAATACCAGGCTCTTCACCTTCTTGAAAGAAAACTATGACATACACAGTCTGGACAATTCCTGACAGTTCCTCAGCAGCTGAGATCCAGTGGCCCTTAATACTAACAATAAATAAATTAAATTATCAGTTTCCTGTCTTTTCTTGTTTCATGTTTCCACTTTAACAGCCTGCATTTGCCATAATTGTTCCCCAAATAAACTATATACATTAGAATTATAATCTTGGTTCCCACTTCTCAGAAATCAAAGACAACATGTGATGTTTTGATAAGGATAATTAGAAAGGGTTAAATGTGCAATTCTGTGATGACTGAAAAATATGATGGCTGGAAAGCAAGGTGTGAAAAACCTTAATAATAGTTCCTACCACAAAGCCATAGAGATTGTAATTTTAAGGCCACAAATCTCTCATATGACTGCATTCATTCTCTTAGTGTACAATCTTAATTTATATATATTTTTTAAATTTTCCTATTTACTTCTGTCTGTTTGTCATTCTTTTTCTTACACCTCTCTGCTCTCAGGGAGTGGGTGTTAATAACCAGAGAGGCCAAGTCAGGACTGATTCACTCTCAGGGCTTCATATAGAGGGATGGTTGTTTTTTGTGGTCCTATCTATTGTTACCAGGGACACTGCATGTAAGAACAGAGGATTTCCATAGTCCAAATTGTTTGAAAATTTAAACAATGGAACCATTGTGTTTGTTCCATTTTCCTCATTCAGTGGCTCCTTCTGTTCTACTGAAAAGACAATCTACTTCATATTGTGTGCCTGTTTCCGCTGGCCTTGGCATATCATATAATCTAGGATAATCTCCTGATATTAAGAGGAATATTCAATACTTATTCAGTTCAGGGATTCAGACACTAGGACAAGGGAAAAGAAAACTGTTTTGAGGCTGGGGTTGGCAGGCCAATGGCCAATATTGTGTCTAGTTAGCAGAAAGTAAGCCAGGAGCAAATATAAAGTTGCAGAAGTTTGAGACATATTTATAGAAGGGAAAGAAATGCGCCTAAGATGAAACATTATTCATACTGTTGGTGTGCCTGATGTGAAATTAAATAATATCACAGGCAAATCTTAGCTAACAGACGATGATTTTAGTCACTGAGTTTTTGTGTGTTTATGGATTTGATGTATCTGAAACATAAAGCTGCTAAAATTCTTCTTTATGCAGAGGAAGCATAATATCATTATTGCTGTAAGACTTATCTGCTGTGCCCATAATCCTCCTGCTGACTAGCCCTGAGGTTCATGATGATAAATTGATTAGATTTGAGAACTCTTCGGTATATAAATGAGAACAGTTGCTGAATAAAAATTTCTCAACTTTCACAAAGAAGCTCCTTTGGTCTGTCTATCAACAGCCCACCTGTTACAGAGAATCCCACAACTTGTTTTACAAAGCATACTTGCCTTGATTTCCTTTCCAATAGGTTCAAAGGAAACTTTCCTCTCAAGTAGTGAATTCTCTAAATTGTAAGTAGAGAGCTAACTCCAGTTACATATTAAGTAGAGGTGTACTTCAACTTACCATTGAATTGTATTTCAATAGCTCATCATAAAATAAAATACCATAAGTCAAAAATGCATTTAATCCAGCTCACCAAAGGTCATAACTTAATACACTATCCCATAAAGAAAAGGCTGGATATTGAATCCTCCTGATGGCATGGTTGACTGGGACCTGTGCCAGTACAGCCACCCCCCATAGCACTAGACTTAGGAAGAGATGAAAATCCAGAAATCTGAAGTGTGATTTCCACTGAATACATATTGATTTTGTATCATCATAAAGTTAAAGAATCCTACAGTAAGCCATCATCCATCAGGAGCCGTATCTACATCATACTACTCAAATAAGCCACATAAAGGTGTTTAAGAAATGTCTTTCTTAACACTGGTGACTTAAATCCTTGCCTTGGATAAAACTATGCCTCTCATAACTGGCAAACTAGACTCACTCGCTCACTAGCCTAGCCCACTGAGCTGTGTTTACTTGCTCAATCGAATATATTTAAATTTTAGATTCTGGGGACATTTGGGAAGACAGAGACTGTGTGAAGTGGATCAACTAGATCCAGCAAATGAATGGCACCCCGCTTTGCCCAGCCACATGCTCTCCCTACTTGTTTCTGCCTACCATCTTCATCCAGTTCTCAGACTCCTGAAAGCCTCTGACTTTGTTATCCAAATTCTACTCTGATTGATACTTTGTGCTGTACTGATTCATATTTTGTAATTTAAATCAGTTGTGATAGTTGCTTTTCTTATTGCTGAGACAAGATACCTAAAACTCTCAAATTAAAGGATGAACATTTATTTCAGCTCACAACTTGTAGGAGTTTCAGTCCACAGTCAGCTGACCTCAAGGTAGGGTAAGACGGAGAGGAGAAAGTTCATGGAACTGCAGCAACTGCAGCGACTGCAGCGAGTTTGCCTCTTCCTTGTATCCCATTCTGCTACCAGCCTTCTATGCCACCCACACCCTGTGTGAGGCTTCCTATTATTCACACCCAAAAACTATGCTAATCCAATCAGTGGATTGATTCAGTAATTACACGCCCTTAATCTCAGTATCAAACACACTAGATTCATCTATCTCCAGAAAGCACCGCCTATGAGTACGTGAAGCTTTACCGTGAATATCTAGACATCAACCATAACACCAGTCAAAATGATTGAGATAGCTTTCATTTTCCACAAGGAAGGAAGTGTCAAGCTACAGATAAATGATGTGTAGACTTTCTCAAATCCCAATAAGGAGTTGGGAGTATAGCTCATCAGTAGAGTGCTTGCCTGAGCATGCGTGAGGCCCTGGGCTCCATCCCCAGCAGCAAAGCAAACTGTGACCATCTCCCTAATGGGCCTAGCTTGAATCTTTCTTTCAGATTTCTCACAAACTACTAAGGAAGTATAAAATAAGGTTTTCAATTTTTCATATTTATTTATTAAACGTCTAATACTGAGAAAACACATGTCAGGTTTCACTCATTTTCACACCCCTGGAGGAGAAGAAAATCTGATGAACATCAGCAGCTTTTGGCCTTTAAACCAAAACTTTTTTTTTTTTTTTTTGAGACAAGTTTTCACTTTTGTAGTTCAGGCTGGCCCTGAGCTCAGCCTCAAACTTACAGCAATCCTTCTGCCTCTGCCTCCCAGGTGCTGGGATAACAGGTGTGAGCCATCATGCCCAGCACTGTGGTATGTGGTTCTGATTGCTGATGGGGGTGAGTTTCCTAGCCAAGCATTGTTCTATGTGGTTACCAGTGATTGAATCCAGGTCCTTGCACTTGCAAAGCAGGCACCAGAACCACTGAGCTGAATCCTTGGCCCCTGAAACCATTTTTTAAAAAGGTGTTTTTTTTTTTTTCCTCTCCTTCCTTAAAAAAAATAATGAAATTTCATTGTTATTAGAAATAGTTCTATTGGTGGTAGTGAAGCAGATCTTATTAAATAGGTCTTACTTTGATTCTGAATTATAGTTAATTTAACTTTTTTTATATTGAGTGTTCATTAGCAAAAGTGGGCTGATAATGCCTAAGCCACTGCATTATGAGTTTTTCAGAAAGAGCTTAGAAAACCTGAGTACAAAGGCGAGATCGTCACCATATTACTATGATTAGCACTAAATATCTACACCTAACCTTTAACTTCTGAGACAGAAAGAGTTGCTAAGAACCTGATTTAGACAGCTGCAACGTTACAGGATGACTTCTGATTGTTAACTCTAACCTTACGTGAACTCAACCATCTGCCTGCTCTACACAGATACTCATAAACTCAAGCACAGCTGTGGCAAAGAAGAATCTTGTAGGCAGGTAGATTTTTCTATAAATGTTGCCTTCTAAATTTAAAATGGTACTGAACACTATCAACAACTCCATCATAGTTTTCTATATGGTATGGTTTTCTGGAGGGATTATTTTATAATATGTCATTCTTCAAAATCCCGCCCTCTCATATCTCGCTTACTGCAGAGGAACATATTTTATCCTTTACTGAGAAGAAACACTTAGTGTAGGAGAAGCTGCTCATATCCCCCTCAATAAACCCATAGGACAGGCATCTACTGTATCCTCCATCTTGTTCCAATAAAGGAAGTGTCATTTCCCCCGTCGCAGGGTAATCACGTCACCCTGCACTCTTGTCTCGCACACTGAAGATCTTTTATACTTTGCTTTTCTCCATCATCATCAGTCTCCCTCTTAACTTGATGCTACCTTTACACACCCAAATAGACACCCTTTATCTTAAACAACTTTTTATTGATCCTATATTCTTTTTTCCAGCGCTAGCCCAAATCACAGAGTTAATCCTTACCTACTTAGCCAAATAACTCATGACCATCCGGCTTCCAACTATACTCCAGTATAAAAGCCTTTCCTCCTGTAGACCCTTGAAATATCACTGGAAACCTCTGCAGTAGGCTCCAGTCTCCTGCCCAGTATACAAGGAAGCCTGGGGGGAGGAAAACTAAAAGATAGAACTAAGAGACACAGAAAGTGAAGGCCAGGATGTCCAATGCTGAGGCAACACAGAAAGGCTCTGGCCAGTCCAAGCCACCAATTCTTATTGCTAATCAACTGGGGTAAAGCTAGGGTATGTGCAAGGGCAGTACTATATCTGACATGCACGATCCTGCCTTTATGTGAAAATTAATGTAAATTAGTCTCATAAGGGACAAGTAAAAGCATTCTCCAGTTAGGAACAGAATAGGTAAACTATATGGTGTAATTAGAACATTGTCTCTAGTAAGAAGGTTTTAGTTGTGGAAAAAGAATTCAGATGTAAGCTAGTCTGATCCCAGCATGGAGACTTCTCCAACCGCTTCTCCAACTGCTTCTCCAATCACTTCTATAATCAGTTGTGGGTTTACTCTTTTCAGCCTGTACTGCTTCCAGCCGGCTTTGGGCATGATCAATATTACAGTCTCCTGTATTTTCTCATCTCTTGAAAGAAATCCACGTGGATTAATTGATCATTTTATATCTGCTTCTTAAATTTACTACATATATGAATTCCTTGGAGATCTTATAAAAGTACAAATTTAGATTCAATAGACTTACAGTAGTGGCTGCAATTCTACACTGTTATGAAGGCCCCACCATACATCAATAATATTCTTACTAGTGTTTTGCATGTGAAATGCTTCTTATTCAAGTCTCACTTAAAAAATTGGCTTCCATTGTTTTCTAGATCACACTTGTATAAATACTTGATTTTATATAAATACTTGATTTTTTTTTCTCATTCTATTCATAATACTTTTTGTTTGCTGTCTTGAGTTTGGTTGACTTTCATCTTAGAGTTTAAACTCAAGAAAATGGAGATTATATCTTTATTCTTCATTCTACTCAAGAATAAAGTTAGGCAGAAAGCAAGAGTTCAGTGAACATTAACTTCATGCATAATTATCAGTCTGGGGATTTAGCTCAGTGGTTCTGGCTCCTGCCTTGCAAGCCCAAGGTCCAGAGTTTGATACCTGGTAACCACAAACAACAATGCTGGGCCTAGACACTCACGCTCTCCAGCAATCAGAGCCACATGCCAGAGTGCTGGGCATGATGGTTCACACCTATAGGCCCAACACTTAGGAGACAGAGGCAGGAGGATTGCTGTGAGCTCAAAGCTAAGTGGATGGCCAGCCTGAACTATAACAGTGAAAGCTTATCTCAAAAAACAAATAAACAAACAAACAGATTTTTCCAGTCTAATGCAGAAGTTGAAAGTCTTCAGAGATTCATTTGCTGATCTGGATGCTTTTGGGCCCACACCCAGAGCCATGCAGAACGTCCTTCTCCCATCGTTAGACATTTACCTTCCACAGCTCTTCTTCCAGTCTCTTTCTATTAGACATTCTCACCCCTGTGAAGCCTCAGCCCATCCCCGAAGCCTGCTGGTTGGTGTCTTTTACTTGACCCTTCTCCCACTCATAGAAACTCACTTTAAAATACATTGAACAAGTAGGAATCTTCTTTGTGTTTTTTTTCCTTTCTTGGGAGAGTAATAATTCCCTGCTATTTAAGGACCACATGGTGACAGTCGTCTTAATCCCAGTCATATGTTTGTATTTTACATAAATAACTTTTGCCTCAGGTCAGGGTACTGATTTTTAAAATAAGACAACTGCATTCAGCAATTTATGAGCACATACTCCTTCTCTCAAAATATTTTCTCTTATTAATGTTTTTTTCAAGTACTGACCCCCTCAGAGCCTGGAGCTACTCTCCTATTAGAAGGGCAGGTCAACCATAGTAAAAATCCGTCCCCAATTCCTCACTAGAGGATGGAACGGAAAGACTAAAATAGCTAGAAAAGCTATGGCTCATTCTTTTTATCTATGCTAAGAAGTGTGACACATCAAGAAGCTACTGATGTTCCTGCTTCCTTTTGTAAAACCCTTCATCTTATTTAATGCAAGGAAATTTATAATGTCTCTCTTTTAGAAAGATAGTAGAAATGTTTGGAAGACTGTGTCACAGGATTAGAAAATTATTTATCTTGTTTAATAAGATAGTAAAATCTTAGAGGATTTTAGGAATAAATATACAATAAGCATTTTATCACTTAGATGTCCATAATCTCTTTTGCTTTTGAGAATAAAAAAAAAATTCTTAAATGAGAGGCATCATGAGAAAAGAATTACTCCTTCCCAGATGATCAAGGAATCTATTTATTTCCCAAAGTGAGCAAGAGGGTGCAAACAGAGCCCACTGTGCTTTCCAGGCCCTTCTGAATGGTGTGAGGTGTCATTTCATGTGCAGCTAAAGCATTAAACTTCTCTGTAAACCCTGAAATTAAGCACAATTGGGAAGTATATTCTACCCACTCATAGAAAGTAACAAGCCTGTTTTAAAAGTCTACTCCAAAGTGTATCCAAGAAGAGACGTGGGAATCATCTGCTAAAATTGTACTGAATTGATAGGCCAAAAAAAAAAAAAAAAACATGAAAACTTGAAAGTGATAAATCAGTACCTGGCAGATTCCCCAAGCTGGGAGCTGTTTTAACAACTAGAACTAAAGAGACATCAATTCCTGGTAAACAGGTCTTTATTCCCAAAGTAGAGATGGACTTCACTTCTGGCCTGAAGCAGGGGCTTTGTTTTGCTGTTGCTTTTAGATGTTGTATTTGCTTTACAGGAGCAACTGGCCCTGGCCCAAGTACTACCAGGATTAATACACCAAGGATGTCAATGTATATCTCTGTTTCATTTTGTGTTCTATTTGTTTTTCTCCCTCAATTCACCTGCCAATTTCCTTTGTTTAAAAATGATTCATAAAGTAAAGCTAGATTGTTCAGCAATGTTAACCATTATATCTATGGATAGAGAGCAATGATGGCTTGTTTGACAATTAGATATTTGTGTGGGGTAAGGGCAGTGGATGATTACCTTAAGACTCCATTAAGCAAAAATTAAGTGAATTTTTTTTAAAAAAAGAAAATTGTATGTGCTCAGTAAAACCATTTCAGAGTTTTCATGCAAGTAATCTAAAGGTCTATTAGAATTATTTCTAATTCTAGCCCCTCTCCTAAATCTCTCATGTGGTCTAATTTTTTAAATCTCCTTTCCCTTCTTCTGTCCAATTTCCCAACTGGTGTTAATAGGAAAATTATGTTACATCTAAAAGCCAGTAACAGTACCTAGAAAAATGATACACTGACTAGTCTAGCAATGGAGTAGTTGTGCAATAAATTTCTACTTATCCTATGGAAAAAGGAGCAAAGTCAGAAATTTATCCTAAATGATTTTTTTAACCCAGAGATTACCTCCTGATTATTCTGACCACAAAAGTTTCAAAGTTCTATCAGTTTATTACAGATTATCAAAAGACTATTAGATGTGGAAGCAAGAATAGAAAGGTGAATGTAAGAGAGAAAGTAATACAGCTAATAATCCCTGGTTGACCTTACTGCATCTGGGGTCAGGCACACACAGTGGGAATCATGAGTCCCTCTTTACCTTTTTCTTCCACATACACCATAATATAGATGTGCCTTAATCTCTCACATCCCTGCTCAGATCCCATCTAATACTTCCAACCCACGCATGCATGCTTTTTCTGAGGAAGGTGTGGCTCATTCTAGTCTTTGCTAAACAAATAAAGTACTAATCAGCAACTTACCATGATGTTTGTCATACATTTGATGAATAAATCCGTGTATCCCATGTGAAGAATGAGCAACAGGTGGAGAGTGATTTGTTAGTGAAGATTAGTTAACTAAGTCACAACTATGTCTCACAAGAACATTAATTTCTCATTACTCCACTTACAAAGATGTTCCATATCTTTTTAAAAAAATTATCTCATGGTTTATCTGTGAATAAAGACTGGTTCTATGGAAGCAGGAAGTATCATACCCTCTAACAGACTAAATTCTAAAGAAAAAAATATATTTCACATAAATCTGTGATTTCCAATACAAATAGCAACTGAAGATTTAATATATTGCTTGGATAAATATTGAGAATCCAAGATTCTAACTGATCAACATCTTCCGATTTTGCCTTAAGGACTATTAACTAAAGGTTTATAACATTTCTTTTAATACCTCAAGAGAATTAAGTTCTATGTCTTTTTCATAGGTGCTATTTACCGTGATCATTCTAATTTCCACTTTTTACTACTTATTATTGAAGTTCCGAGCATGTAGAATTATTCCCTCAGCTTATAAAATATTTAACTTATATATTTTAAATTGCTTATCATAGTTATTTGAGTATCATGACTACAGAGCTTTAAAGCTTGATAGGGGATCATGAGAGAAATATAATTTCTCAAACTCATCTTAGTCATCATTTTGAGATATTATTTTCCTTGATGAGAAAAATATTTAAGTGGCTGTAGAACATTAACTTGGAAAATACTGTTAAAATAATTTCTCCTTCTGGAGAGCAACACATGAAACTCAAGTAGTTTAATTTTATAACACCTTTGATGATTAGGCAACTGCTTATAACACATCACCAGAAATTTAACATCAAACTTTTGGAGTTAGACTTAACATATCTCACAGAGGAACTTGATTATGGCAATGTATTCCTAAAGATCTTAGATCAGAGATTTTACATATATCAGCAGAAGGAAGAATATGACCCTATGTCTCTAGCAAGGGTTTAGCCATTTACAAAGTTCTGACTCTGTAAGAAAGTCACATCAAGCTGGTGAGGTGGAGTCAGCAGAGATTTCCACAGAAATGACATATGTCTTTTAGGAAGGAGTCCTGCCTCACTGAAATTAGAAGACAGTTATCTCTCATATCTAATGATTTTTTTTTCTTTTTAAAAGTATAACAAGAAGTATAACATGCCTATCAACCAAGTAAAATGGATGATAGTGGCGCTCTTTATCAAATAGTTGGTGGTCACTGTCCCTAGTCCAGCTCAAAGCACAGTTCATAAAGTAAATACTGCCTCCTACAGTGTAGGCAGCATCATTATTTATAGTGCAGATGTCAAATGAGGTCACCTTATCTTTTGGAGTTGGATAAAGTTAGAGGAAGTTTCTTGTTCTGTGTCATGGGCAGACTCCAGTGGTTCTTTGAAGACTTCTATGAGTTTGGTAAATGGGTTTGCACTTCTAAAACAATCTTTAGCTAACATCCCAAGTTAATGAAAAATCCTGAACCAAATCATATCTCACTCCCTATACTAGAGCAAATTTTTGATGTCGATTGTGATCACGATGCATATATAAAATGTACCAATAAAATCAATTATTTAAAAAAAGAGAACACTACTTTTTTCTTTGATTTGTTTCCCCAAACACGCATGCAATATATTTTCATGATTGGTAGATCTCAATGGATGTTTGAAACTCCAAAGTAGAATGTATCCTACAAGGAGGAAACAAATTTAAAATTTACTTATTCAGTCTACACAGTAGGTACCTATTCTCTGCCTATTTTATTTGCTGAGGCTATAAGCTTAAAGGAAATTTAAAATTCCTGCTCTCATGAAAATTAAATTTTGATTTTAAAAAAACAACACAAGCAAATGTATACATACGTATTATTTCAAACTACATATTTAAAAAATATGATGAGAAAGGATTATTTAGAACAGAATTGAAAATTGATTTCTCCAGTGCTGTTGAAACAAAGCCCTGAAGGAAGGCAGATTAACCAGGTCAGGGCACAGCATGAGACAGAAATATGGTGGGCTTATCCAAAGAACCTGCAGGAGACCACTGAGTCTTTAGGGGAGTTAGCCAAGAGAAAGAAGGAGGCAAATGTGAACTCAGTTTATTTGTGAGGGCTGGTTATAACTCACATTGGTCAACTGAAGCTCCTTTGCACAGCCTTCAAAGTCTCTCTCCTATATACAGGCAGATTTCTATGTCTTTGGAGAGACATAGCCCATTCTCAACTAACCCCAAACAAGAAAGGATGCTTTCATGTTCCTTCCAGAACTCTGTAAGGGTTAGATCTGTATCTGAGACCATCTGGAAACACAAGTGGCTAACATGTGAGTCATAATTTAAGACTTTGTTCATAAGTTAAAACTAAAATTCTAGTCTTACACCAAGTTGTTTGTATGTCAGTCCAGTTGTAATTTAAGGATCCATCCTGCATTAGAGTTTTGGATATGATAAATAGTTAATTATTGCTTATAGGTAGAGTTTCTGAGAAAAAAATAATAGAATATAGCAATCTGATATTTTTCTGGCAGTCAAATTCATGGGAAAATGTGTTTGGTCATGCTAGAGGTAGTTGTTTGTATTTATTTTAGAGATAATAAGCATATGCAGAGGACACAATGAGCCTGAAATGAAGAAAATAGAAATTTCTAGCTTTATTTCAAAAGGTTTAGCATCAACAAATTTCTCTAAGACAGAGTTGCAAATAGTTATTATTTGACATTATTCTTTCTCTGTCACAGAAGAAGTGATTTTGTTTTGAAAGGAGTAAATATTCAAACTGTAAAATTAACCAAATCTCCAATTGGATCCACAGCCATACACACCGCCACAATGGAGGATGTTTTAGACCTTCCCATTATTTGGCAAATTTATCTTATTGTCTTCCAAAGAGAAGTCTGAGGTTTTCTACGGGTTCTCAGGGGCACTTGAGTTTGAGGATGGTCTTGGACCGTAGTGTGAGAGTGTTATTATCTGCATCAGCAGGAGCCATCTGTGGTTTCACCAAGAATCTAGGCAACGTGTCCTGTCACTTTAATTATAGTGAGTCAAAGGTCAATGTGCAGGGATACTCTCATCAGAGTTTTGCTTGTGTCGTATGTGTCCAGAGCTTTAATTAATACCAGGGTTCCTAGGTGAAAGAGAGGCTCACTAGATTGAATAAGTCTGGGATTTGTTTGTCTCAAAGATAACAGAAAGGCAATGAGTGATCTTGGCACAAAGTCAGGACTACTGTTACTTCAGAGGCTATCAGGGACCACAAACCATGGAATACTTTCAATGACCAGAATTCTTTTCTTCTCACGACTTCGGTGACCTAGTAAGGAAGGAGTCTTTTCATCTTGTGTGTGTCAACCAGGCCTAGGAGAAGCTGGCTCTCTTAGCCTACTGACATGTGAATAAAATCAAGCTCCCAGTACTCAGGAGGATAAGCACCGCTGTCCTGTTTTCCTGGTGGTTGCACTTGGGCAATTTGAGGCTTTGTTACTTAGAAGATCTCAGAACATTTGCTACCTGCTAAACTATTATGTCTCATTCTTTCCCTTGGGAAGTCTTCTTAACAAAAGTAATGGTAAATTTTTTTTGTTCCAAATGCCAAGTTTCGTGGTTCCCTATGATTGTTTTCTAAAGGAGACAACTAGATAGGAAGACATTCTCTGTGGAAGTCTCTCACCTCCCACAAGAATTTAAGATCCATCCTGATCTTAGGCATGCTGCATTTTCTGATCAAAATATATATTTGGGGTTTTGGGCAACAGAGTGGCTGACCACAAAGGAGGGCACTTCATGTGCTGGAAGTCAGCCATGTCAGCCTTCTCATCATCCCTTTTGTTGTCCATGTTGGTAGGATCTTGTTCATTTTGGTGTCCTAAGAAATGTATACCTATGACTTTAAAAGGCAAGTAATGTACTGCCTCAATTCGTTGTGAGACTTTTGAAGCTTGTTTAATAGAAGATCCCCTGGAGGTTAACAGGCATTATCCTTTCTAAAGAGCAGCATGGATGTGCATTGTATGAAAGGCACACATGGAATCAGCATAGAGGTTTACTCTGGCTTGGCTGGCCTCAGAGCATGAGTAATGCTTTCTGGCATTGATCCCCAAATACAGGTGTCCTCACTCCAACACTCCGAGTGGCCCACTAATGCAAATCCAGCCCCTCTAACTCTCTTACATAAAGGAGCTGCCATTAGTAAAAATCTCATAAACAATCTTTCTCAGTATCTGCAGCTAGTTTTAGAAGTTTGCTGTGCATTTAGGGTCAAACTGGGCAAAAAACTGATTTTGGGGCCAGAAATGTAGCTCAGTAGTACCACTGCCTGCCTGGCAAGTGCAAAGTCCTGAGTTCAGTCGCTGTTACTGAAAAAAAAAACATTGATGAAAACATCTCTCAGTAGACTGTTGGGTCCTATCAGAGTGTACTGAGTCACGGCATCCTTAAACCATTCTAAAAATACTGATAGCAGATCTTTCTGTTCCTAATACATTTGTCCTAACTTGGCATAGTTGACTGGATTGACACTAGCCCACTTTGGTCTTTCTTTAGTTCAATTTAAAAAAAAATGTGATCAAGCCTATTCGCCATCTAGATCTTTATTATCCCATGGGAGAGGAGACAAGGGACAGGTCTGGTCTCTGCAGAGGCATATACTTGTGCCTCCTTGCCTTTAGTCATCCAATGGCCCTCAGGATAGGCATTGCATGATTTAACAACCACTCCTAGAACTCTTCCCTTTTACCCTTGATTGCCTAAATGAGGAGGAACTTTATAACC
The DNA here is from genome assembly GCA_004026965.1 of Petromus typicus. NCBI lineage: Eukaryota > Metazoa > Chordata > Mammalia > Rodentia > Petromuridae > Petromus > Petromus typicus. The sequence continues at coordinate 31,805 of PVIR01008830.1, read as the reverse complement.
ACCCAATTCAGTTTCCATAGGGAGATTACTCTCTCAAAAGATCTTACATATGCATCTGAATCACCTGTGAAACTTCCTCAGGCTCAAGGGATTTTTCCCAGTTTTGAGTAATGTGTTGAACCTGTTTTGGTTCTTCCCCCTGACGTTGCTTGTAAGGGGTAGTGATTGAGCACTAGGAGATGCAGAGTTTATCTCAGAGTAAAGAGGAGCTGAGCCCTGTCTCCCCAGCCTTCCCTTTTGGGCCATTAACATCTGCCATTGCATGAATCCTGTTTTCCTAGCAGTCAAGAAAGGGAGGTCAAGGGTCCACTGAAGATGGTCACAAATTATGAGGAAAAGTTGTGACAAGGAACCTGACTCTATCTTTCCTTCTTTTAAAAAAAGATACCTAGTTGGATGATAGTGTCATAATGCAAGGAGCTTCCCAGAGGCTACTATAACTTGTTCCCCAAATACTCTTTTACCAAAACCTCCAAAAACTAAAACTTAAGAGTCTTGTTTCTACAGTGAGGAAGGAGCTAAGTCTCTTCAGTACTGGAGAAGATATTTCCAAAAGAGAATGTGGTAGAATGGATGTGGGTCCCATCCGAGAGAGAAAGAAAAAGGAAATAATGGAGTAAGAGACAAATCTGTTAAACTTCTTTTATCTCCCTAGTGGCCCCCAGAGATACTTTCTGACAAACACCTTGGAACAGAGTGCTCACAGTCCCGTAGCAGCTGGGGAAACTCCCACTTCAGACCTGGGACCTGGGACCTGGGACAAAGCCCTGACAATCCAGGCCCAACCTGACACCTTAGGTCTGTGGAAGCCAGAAACAGACTTCTTCTCTCTCCTAGGAGGCTCAGGACCGTGATCGTTTCTCTTATATCCCAAATAACATTGGTGTTGCCAGTCCTCAAAGGTGTGTGAACGAAGTTCCTGAAAGTGGACATTAAGAGGAAGCACCTGCACAGACAGCTGGATCAGTGGTCGAGGGAGGAGGGGAAGGATGGTGACAACCACACTCAGAACTCTTCTGGGAACGTCTTACTGCAACCACAGAAATTGAGTTAGGTACCCCACAGTTACCACGCAGGACTCTGCTGTAAAAACCTGGACAAACTTTAGGAGTAGTGGCATCTGAACTATTAAATAAATAAGCCGAGTATGAATTCCAGCACTGCAAGTAGAGTTATTGAACGAGGTTATTAAAGTATTATATAATTGGTGTTGCGTTAATTATTATGAGTAGACAAGAAAAGATGATGTTCCATTCATGTGAGCTCTTAGCTTGATTTAGAAGACGAATTTTAAAAACATCTTCATTATATAAAGTGATAATTGTTACGGTAAATTAAGTCCCAGGTAAATACCAATATGAGAATATTAACAAAGAGAAAATCATCTTGCATGAGAAAAATTGATGAAATAGTTTTGGCAAGTGTTCAATTATTTTATCTAGAGTCACTGGACAAATTATGAAAAGAACATGTGGGATATACCCAGTTCCTCTATTAAAATTAGCAACTATGAGGAGAATTGTTAAGGGCTATTAAGCATAGCTTAAAGAAAAAAATTATTACTCTATAGGAGAAAAGCACAAACTGTAGCAATTGGATGAACATTGACAAAGTAATATACTCTCTGAGACTCAGGCTTTTTGTCTATAAATCACATAATAAATAGCCTTTACCCATCATCCAAATTGTTGGAAATTGGAGCATTTGCTTTTTATCATGTTATGCTGTATGGATACTCTATTATATATGTAGGTACAGGGAAAAATGATCACAAATTTAAAACAATACTTCCTTATGTATATACCAAGAATCCTATTTAGTTACATATAAAAGCTACCACTCTCAGGAATGGTAAAATAGACTCTTAATTTATTTCTTTAAAATATATTTTCAGTAAGGATTTTGGACTTTGCCAAAGAAAGGTTCTTTACAAATCAATATGTGCATTAAGTCTGTTATTGTAACAGCTAAACCTTAATGTCTAGTCCAAAGTTTTATTGGAAGGCCAAATCCAAAAGTAGTCCATTGATTGCTAAAAAAATTATAATACTGCCTAGCTCTATAATGGTTTCTATTTTATGTAACATTTTTTCAAAGAAATGTGTTAATATCCTAATGAGCAATAACTAAGAAATACTAGGAACTCTTTTCTTTAAAACTAAGTATCTCTAACATTAAATGGTTCCAATGAAGGAAATAAAGGTTCTATCCAGGTGAGATACAAGAGGCAGGTAAAAAAAACTACCATCCATGCATAGTTGTTCCTTGGAATTAAAACCAAAGCCAAAACACATTTAATTCCAGTGATAAGTCTATGCTGATGAGTACCATAAAATAGAAAAGTTTCTCACAAGAGAGAAAGAAGCTTTTGAGAAAGCTATTTTAATTATTCTACAGGTATTTATTGAGCTTCTCATACCTGCTATATATGTATTTGCAGGTAGACACAATAATGAGGATGGTAGGTTACATATCCCAAAAATGGCAGCAACAATACCCCTTCTTGTGCCTGTTCAGCTTAAAATGTCACTTTAACATTCTTCTCAGAGATGATATTTATGTTTCTGACTATGGCAAGAGTGAGATTATATAACCTGAGAGGCTTGGTCAGAAAACATAACATAGCTTCTGCCTAAATTTCTTAGAAAACTTGCCTTTGGGATCAAGCAGATCCCATGGAGAGTAATTTCCAAACCATGCACGTGAGTCATTTTGAAGGGGCCCTTGAGCTAAGCTCAAGCTGACATTAAATGAAGTAGAAAAAGACTTCTATTCCTTTTGGACTGCCTCTATTGTGAGTGATGAGTAAAATAAGTAATAATTATTATATTAAGATGATTTGAGACTTATAACGAGCTATTAGGACTCAATCAGATTTTTCTCCTAAGGAAGCACACAGTGAGTGGTGATTCATTAAATGAGCCATTTATGATATAATACAAACATTGGTCTAATAAAAGAATATTATTAATGTATAGGTATATTTGAGAGGTGGATGTAGTGTTCAAAAAACAACAAATGTCCTGAAGAATAAATAACCTCTAAGGTGATAGACAGAGGATGAATGATAAATGGACTTAAAAGGTAGAAAGACAGTGTGTCTCGTAATAGCATGTGTAGTGACTGAGATGGAGAATGTGGAAGGAAAGTGAAAAGAGAGAATATGCAAAAATGAAACCAAATTGGGTAGTGAAAAGCTTCTGCTTTGTTCTGAAATACATACCAGATCGAAACTTCATAGGCTGAGCATTTAGTCAAGTTGGCCCCAGCCTTCAGGTTGTGTGTTAGCTGTTATTTCACCTGGAACACCTTCCCTTAACATTTGTATTTCCCCATCCAGCACCTTGAACTGTGTGAGCAAACTTCCTCTATTTAACAATGCAGGGGCCGGGGAGTTAGCTCAGTGGTTCCGGCGCCTGTCTTGCAAGCGCAAGGGCCCGGGTTCGACTCCCCAGTAACCACATAACAATACTGGGTGTGGAGACTCACACCCAGCAGCAACCAGTACCACATACCACAGTGCCGGGCGTGGTGGCTCACGCCTGTAATCCCAGCACTCGGGAGGCAGAGGCAGGAGGATTGCTGTGATGTGAGTCTGAGGCTGAGCTCAGGACCAGCCTGAACCACAAAGCGAAACCCTGTCTCAAAAAACCTAAAAAAAAAAAAAAAAAACCAATGCAACTAGCCATTCTTTCATTGACCAGCTTGGATAGTCACTTACTCCACTTTACTATCATTTTCTTAGAACATATGTCAGCTCACATTATATTGCAAAATTTACTTATATGTTTATTACGCCTATTTTTATTTTTTCTCTTCCCTTCTTTCTTTCATCCCAGACATGATGTAAAGAGAACATGATGATAGAGTTTCTTTCCATTGGTACAATAAACATGACTTAAAATTATCAGGCACATAGACACAGATATTCAATAATTTACTGAATCAATTAGTTAATTAGTTGACTAAGTGATGGTGATAAGATGATGGAGCATTATTTTCATTACATATCCTTTCATTTAACATAACTTGTCCTTTGCCCTGCATGATTTGCATTCTCTGCCCTTCTTACCACTATGACGGCCGTTGGAATTTAATCAGCTATGAAAATTATCTTCGCTTCTCTGCCAGACCAAATATCAGACCGAGCCCTTCAAATATTAATAATCATACCATATTAGTAACTCAAATAGGAGTGGCTTGCACAGATCAAATATTTAAGTGTTTTATTCAAGGTCATTTTTTCAATAAATATGAAGAATAGCTAATATTATAAGGCCAGGATTTAAGTTAAATATAATTTAGGAAATGGACAAAATGTTGAGGAAGATGTTAAGTGAAATTAGGTAAGAACAACTGCTGAGTTAGACAGAAACTATCTACTTTAACTGTTTATATAGCAAATGGAAAAATAGCCCTTTCTTCTCTTATACCACTGTGCTGTTTAGTATGAGACCAGATGTCTGACATCTGAACCCTGCTGTAGAATGTACTCCTTGAATCTCCTATAATCTGGTAACAAGGAGCAACTCCCTTAACTTCTCTTAAGAATCACATGACAGTTCAAGCAGAACTCAATTAACATACTACCCTGTCCTTCGTTTCTCTTGACTATCCATTGTACGCATTATACGTATATCGGGCTCTGAGAATGTAGTAAGAAACAAAATATGTATGATTTGTTTTCTTATAAACATTATATTCTAGATTGATCAATAATAAATGGAGATCCCAAAAACAAAATAGCATCCTTGTGAAGCTTCATTCACTTAACTAGATTTGTCAAAAAATATTAAAATAGTGCTATATTGTTTATGTCCATAGGTATTTTATAAATAAAATTTAAATTTACATTATCCTGAGGGCATACCTCAGTGGCACCATGTCTGCCCCACAAGTGCAAGGTCTTAATTTCAATCCCTGGTACAAAAATAAATAAAAAATAATTAATTAATTAATTAAACACAAACAAAAGCATATAACCAATACAATGTCAGAGAAGTTTTGATTCTGCCAAAATGAAGTAAAAATAAATATTTATTCCATATAAAATAGTACAATATTATGTGAATATTGAATGCTACAGATTCAAGGGATATACTATAAATTCTAAATTATGATACAAAAATAAAAAAGAGTAATATTTAATAAACAAAGAAAATACATTATGTAATTTAAGGGAAGATAATGCAAAAGCAAGAAGAAAAAGAAGACAGAGAAAAATGAATGGAATAAATAAGTATAACACTATTATTAAATACTTGATTAAATATCTACTTAATCCTCATTGCTTATGGACCATGTATTACAAATTTGCCTACTCACTAAAACATATATGTAATCCCCAAAGCAATACTTACTGCACACTTGAACTCATTCACTGGCTTGTTCCAGGCAGTGAAAACATAAATGCCCGACGTATGCATTCTCAACTGAGGTCAAATGAGGTGACATTCTTCTTGCCTAAGCTTTTTTTACTGTAAGCAAGGATCATTTGTGCACATTTTATTGCTAGAATTTCTCGCAGTGTTGTTTTTTTGTTGATGATATTTTTTAGTTTAAAATTCCCTTGGAGCGTATTAGTAAAATATTGTCAGGAGAGTTTCTAAGCACAAAAAAGTTATGCTTTACAAATATAAAAAATAGAATTGATAAACTTTATTCAGCCACAAGTCATACTATTGTTGGTTATGAGATCAATTTTAATGAATCAACTACATATATTAAATGAGGTGTCTTTAGAAAGACACATAAAACAAGGTAACATATTGATTTATTAACAAATAAATTATTACAAGACTCCAAGAAACAAATTTTTTATTTTCCCTTGAAATGATGCTTAAGTATTTACTATTTCAGAAATAACAGTAACACAACAATCTTGTATATCTCACCAATTGTAAATACTCTTAACAACTCATTTAAATGACAATTATTGTCAGAAGAGACAAAAAGTCAATATAACTAAATTTCCAATATAAAAATAATTTCAAGTGTAATGATGCAATCATCATAAAAGATGATGACAAAAGTTATATCACATTAACACTAATCCAAAAAAAAACTGATTAGAAAGAGACTTTTAGGGAAAATATTACCAGACCTAGAGATTTATTTCAAAAAAATGAATCAAAAACATAAAAGCTTTCTAAACACTTGTGTTCTTAAACATTAGAACATCTATATTCAGGAATCAAAACTGGTAAAATTGCAAAGAGAAATATAAAGATTCATAATTACAATTGAAGATTTCAAAACACACAGACCCATAATTGACAAAACAGGTAGAATATTTAAACAATTTCATTTACCTTTAACCTAATTAACACCTACAAAATATTCTGCTCAATAACAATAAAATATACATAATTTTCAAGCTGGCATGGAACACTTAACCAAGATACATCATATATTAAGACCAAATCCAGTCTCATTAAGTTGTAATGTATTCATTATAATTTATTCATTCTAATTTTCTTGAAACACAGTAGAAACTGATTAAAAATCAGTATGACAAGTCTCTGAAAAAAAAATTTTCTAAATATTTGGAATCTGAACAACAGAGCTCTAAACAAGAAATTGTGTGTTTCATGTAAAATTTTAGAAAAATAGAAGTAACTTTGAAAATTAATAACAATTTAAATTGAAAATGGGAAGAATGTAGTTTATCAAAATTTGAGAGATATAGCTAGAAAAAGTATAGCATTAAGTTATATTAGATGTGTCGCATTTGAGGATATTATAGCTTCCAACTTATTCAAGTAGGTAAAGGTGAAATTAAACTCAAAGCCATAGAAAAGTAAAATAGTAGAGGTCACAGTGAAAAATAAATGAAAAAGAAAACAGAAAAACAAATGAAGAAAATCAATATTGATTCTTTGAGAAACATTTGATAGTTATCTAGTTAGATGGATTTGGAAAAATAATAACTTAGGAAGCAGCAATCACTAGTATCAGTAAGAGGAACACGACATCATAACCTTACAGATATTAGGAGAAGAAAATATAAACATTAAACTAATGCATTTTCATTAGATTTTAATCATATGAAATTTTAAAATTCTTTGAAAGACACAAAGTGTCAAACTGCCTTCAGACAACCAACTATCTTGAACAGAACTTCTGTAGTTTCTGGACTGATTTTTCTCCCCAGAGTTCATGTATTAAAAGAACAGGGTTAACTTGCAGCAGAGAAGAGTTAGCAGTTTTGTTAGAGCTTAGCAGAAAGTGTGTTGGCCATTAGGCACATGTTTTAGAAGACTTGAATCCCCTTGAGGTTGAGCTAGCTCTTGTGGAAGTGAATTGTTATGGAAGAGGCTCAGTCCTTCTCTCCTAGGCCTCTTGATTTGCCATTTGATCTCTTCCTAGACATGTGCTCCCTACTATGATGCCATTTGTCCTAAAGACCTCTTGAAAGCTGAGCAGAAGACAGCACTCTCTGGATATGTGAGCTGAATAAACCTCTTTTCTTTAAAATTACCCAGCTTTGAGTATTTTGTTATAGCAATGAAAAATGGGTTCATGAAATTATATCTATTAAAGAATCTGAATTCACAATTTAAAATCTGTCCACAGAGAAAATTCCAGGTCTGACTCCAACTGAGGATTTTTCTTTAAGAAAATAACAACAATGCCAATTCTAAAAAAGAAAAATCTAGAAAATTTAAGAGATAAAGATGAAGCAACATTTAGCAATCTTTCCCATGAGAGGAGCATTACTCTGATACCCCAACCAGACAAAGACACTACAATAATTACAGAGCAATGTTTTAAAATCTCTAAAACATTTTTAGCAAACCAAGCCCAACAGTGTGTGAAGCTGTTAACATACCATAATCAAACAGGATTTTTCTCAGTACTACCAAGATGATATAACATTTATAAGTTAATCAGTGTCAATTACTGAGAAGATTTGAAACAACAACTAGTCTAGATGAAAAGATATTTTCAGGAATGCTTCCCTTGTATGGTTTTGGGTTGTAGGGAGGGCTCTTATGTAAATCTGGAAGGGTAGATAAATGTAGCAGAAGCCCTTTTGTGCCTCAGACACATTGTGGCTTATCTGCCAACGCACTGACTTGCTGTAGGGCAGGAGCTAGGACTGAAATTCTCCACTTCACCCTCCTTAAGGGACTCTTGGGCTTGGACTTTTGTGTGCTCAGCTCTAGCATGGACTTCAGCTTTTCAGTAGAAGATCGTGTTTTCAGGCTACTAAAGAAATGACACAGGCTATAATCTGTCTCTGTGGCTATCAGTTCCTCCTCATGAGGGCCACTTGCTCTTGCTCCACCAAACTCTAGCAGAAAACTCAGTCTTTCTCTGCTGTGTCCCGCATACACTGTAAACTTCAACATTAGCCGTGAAGTCTGTTAAATCAGATTCTCAAATGTCACACGGTCAAGCCACATTCTCCTCCAGGGGTAGGTCGTGGTGGAGAGCCAGGCACTTCTCATCCGTTTCCTGGTGGTGGGAAAGTAACATGATCTCATCCACTTTGGAAAGCAGTTTTGTACTAATGCATGGCCCTAAACATACATATCCTGTTTGATTCAGCTAGTTCATGCAAGAACGGTGAAAACATGTCCCTGTAAAAAGACCTCTATGCAAATGTTGGCAGTAGTCTTATTTGCAATAATCAAAAATAATAAAATATTCATATGGTCATCAAGAGGTGAAAGAACAATCTATGTGGTATTCATCTAATTAGAAAACAATCAGCATAGTGAACCATGGAGACCTATAAAAATGTGGATAATCCAAAATAGTTATACTGAATGAAAGAATACAGACAAAAATTGTACACACTTTCTATTTTATTTGTAGAGAGCAGTTACCCGGGGAGCAGAAAGAACAAGGAATGTATTGCAAAGGCCACTAAGAAACTATGAAGGATGACAAATATATGGTCATCCACTTGGATTTGGTGATAGTTCCCTGAAAATATGCATATATCAAAATGGATTAATGTGCTAAGTATGTGTGCTTTGGTGTACATATATTTTATCTTGATACACCGTTTTCAAAGATTCATGTCATTTAATTCTTGTAATGAAAGCATTTGAAACTTACATAGGGTTCACTACACTGCTGACTTCGTTCTTTGTATTTTATATACTAAGGGACGGCGTCTACCAATCGTAAGAAGTCAGGGAAAGGTCTACCGACATTTCCGATGATAAAATGGAGACACAGAGACACTAATGAAATTGTCCCAAAGCCCAACTTCCATTCAGGAGCATACCTAATATTTGACGCCAGACTGTCTGGTTCCACTGTTTCTAGCGCCAGTATGATATATTTCCAGCAGACAGAACTAAGGTTTTGATTTAAATTGCTTACTAGGACTTTCATATTCTTTTCGTAGTGCATGTGATCTGGTAGAGCAGGCAGACAGAGCATAGCATTTTGCTTGCTTTAGGTTTTTCATGTTTTATATTAAATTAAGAAAATATTTCTTCTTATTTATAAAACCACCTACTGCTTCCTTCATAAAGGCCAGACAGACAGTCTCTTAGTGAATGCATCTAATTCTTGGGAACATCAGTTATATTTAAATTATGTTATTAAACAAATGAAAACAAGGTTCTGCTGGAGAGTTATGCAGAAAATACAATGACATTTAGACACAATTCCTTGCTACTTAAGAAGTCAGAGTTGTTCTTATGTGCTAATCTCTTTCTGTCTTCCTTTCTTCATAAAGAAAATGGTATGTTACTTTTTATATTTTAAATCTGTTTTATTATAGAAAATAAGCCTAATATTTACCATTTTAAACCTCTTTTAAAATATAGCTCAGCATTAAGTACATTTATATTGCTAGGCAACCAGCACCATAATATATCTCAAGAACTCTTTTCATCTTATAAAACTAAAACTATGGACCCACTAAGAAATAAACCTCCATTTCTCTTTGCAACCAACTGCTAGCAACTTCCTTTCTATTTTCTGTCTCTCTAATTTTGATCACTCTCATACCCTATATGATTTAACTATACAATATTACTATCTATTTATACATTTTTTAGTTCTGGTGCTAGGAACTGAACCCAAGGCCTTCACACTGAGCTCCATCCCTAGCCCTTTTATATTTTTTTAAGATAAGTCCTCAAGATGCTAAGTTTCCGAAGTTGAGCTCAAACTTGCAATCCTCCTAAGTCATCCTTCCAGGGTGCTGAGACTTTAGGGGTGCACTGCCACACCCAGATGTGTCAGTGTAAATTCAATGTATGTCTGGGGTCGCAGAAGGAAACAGTCACTAAGGGATGAATTCCAGCAGAGAGAACAGCCTCGGAGGACTGAACCTCTGAGCTGTCTTCCAACAGCTCTTTTATTATGGAGCCAATACAAAGTAGCAATGCATAGAGGTAAAAACAAAAGAGGTGGCCTGGGCATTTCCTGGGACAGGCCTTGCAGTTCTTCCTGACTGCTGTCCCAGTGTTTGTAATACAAACCTTAACAAGATGCCTGGGAACATCCTGTGAACTGGTGATAAGGAAACTCAGGACTTCTGCATCAGGAGCTCTGCCGAAGTTCTGCTTAACTGGTAGTCCCAGGAAACTGCTAAACGGCTACCTTTTCCCCTACACAGCTGCTGCCCGTGGGTTTTCACAATGGAGTGACTTTACCAGCATCTCTCTTTGGGGTTCATCCAGGTTGTATCAAGTGTAATAATTTCCTCTTTTCCCAAAATGAGTGATAGTGAAGTGTCTTCAAATAGCACACCTTATGTATCCATTTATTGATGGACTCCTGGGTGACTCCCACATTAAGTTGCAATATTATAGTGAAAATATGTGTCCAGCTGTCTCTTTAGTATCCCCTTAAAAAAAAAAAATCTTTGGAGAGAAATGGAATTGATGAATCATATGGTCATTTTATTTTTAAGTGTTTGAGAAATTGCCACTCTGTTCCCCACATCATTTTATATTCCTAGCAACAGTGCGTAAGGATTCCAACTTCTTCATCTCCTCACCAACAGTGCTATTCTCAGCGTTTTTTACAGACTGATCCAAGGGGACGTGAAGCGACATTTCCTTGTGGTCACAACTGCATTGCCTTAATGATTACCGACCTTCACTTAGTTTTTGCGAATTTTTGATGTGGTCAATCACATAAATGTCTTTGGTGAATATCTATTTAAATCCTTGGCCCATCTTTTCATTGGAGTGTTGTTGTCAGCCCTCTTACTTTATTCTTGGTACTGCGTTTTCCACCTTTCATCGAGTTCCTATTTCTTTCTGACCTTAAATTAGCATTTCTTTAGGTATGGCCTGCAAACTATGCAATCAGACTGCCTTGGGGCATATGTTTGGAGTAGAGTCTCTGAATCCATCGCTTTACCTATTGAGGCCGAGGCACATTTTTGAGTAGCATTTATACACTAAAATCTGAAATGTTTCCTTAAAGGCTGTTTTCCCCAGGCTTTCTCACCTCCCTGTCCTGACTCTCATGCTTGAAGTATCAGCAGCTGAGAGGCTGTTAACTGCTAGAGGCATCGTTATCCCTCATGATTTCGTTTTTCTTGTGTCCAGGTGATTTAGACACAATATATTTCAGTTATCACAGTTCAGGTCTTCACCACCGGGCCTCAGTGGATCCTCCTGTCTCTCTCTCCTTCCTCTCTGTCTGCATTCCCTCTGTCTCTTGTTTGTGAACCCTTGTTATTAGGGCTTCCAGTTTGATTCATTTAAATCTATCCGATCAAGTTTCAACAAGAAACAATAGCCACTTATAAAATAATATCATTCCAGGAAACTATATTTACAAGGGGACCCATCCTCACAAATTGTAGTGCCCAAAGATAGTGTAATGATCTAACCGAGCTCTCACCAACACTGAGCTTCCACGAGGTGAGGGAACAGATCCTGGGATAGAGAAAAGTTAACCTGGTTGATATGGCCCCTTTGACAAGAAGAGAGCTTTCTGGCGAATCAAATGACACATTAGCTCAAGGAGCTCTCACAGGGAGGAAGCCAGAGCAGTACTGCCCTCCTTCCCTCCCAGTCTGCTTCTGATTCCCGGGCGGGGACCACAGCTCAAATCAAACCGGAAATCCTAATGCATGAGAGCCCTGTGTGGAGGTTGCGCGGGCCAGGCGTCCAGGCAGAGGGCAGAAGGGGGAAGGTTGGAGAAGGGAGCGGGAAGGGCAGTGGGGCAGGAATACAGGGCACTGCTCATCAAGAGGAGCTCGGCGCGGTTTGCCCGTATCAGCATTTCCCCACCTCCTATTAGGGAAAATTTATTTTCTTCATAATGGAGCACAAGTTACCGCCATGACTTCACTGCCTTTTAGCCTGGCAGTCTCTGGCTGTTTGTAACCAAAGGCAAATTGCTTGTGGTTCAGCACAAGCCCCCTGGGTATTCTCTCCTTGTGTTATTGCTCAGACTTTCCCTTTAGAGGAAATGTTCTCTTTCTCCTTTCCACTCCTCCCAAGCAATAGTTCAGCCTTATCCTAAGTAGTGTCTCTTCCTTACATTTTACCAACATTCTCATTTGGCTGGTGATTCTTCCTCAGCACTGCACGAATCTTTCCATTATTGCTTTTAAGATATTGTTTCATTTTATCGATTTGTGTGTTTTTATCCCCGACCCAAATCCTGAGTTCTTTGAATAAAGAAACAACATCTTTACCTGTTTACAGTCACAAGGCTAAGCCCATTGCCTTTTTGTTGAAAGAAAAAATGAATTAGCAATTTCTCTGTCTCTTCTTTCTTGCTATGCTTGCACTAATGGTTCAAAGAATCGCTTTCCGACGTCTCCCAAATGGTGTGTATCAAGCGCCTCTCAGTGCGGGCCCCAGCCCGCATTAATCCTAAAGTGCTAAGTAACGGCCAATTCTGTTTCCTCTGTAATGGAAATTGATGAAAGGAGGCTTTGCTGTAGATAATTAGATTGATTTTAGTTTTACCACTTTAATATCCACACAGTTCTTGACAGTGATTTTTGTAATTACAGAAAGGCAAGCTGATACCAAAAAGCATTTAAAATTTTTTTTCTCTTCAGTCTCGATTCACTGCGCAGGTAAAAAGACTTCTTTAGCCTTCCTTGTATCCTCATTTTCTGCAGCACCTCCCCCAAATGAGTGTTTTCTTTTTAAATTAGCATCTTATCAGTGTAGATGAAAGATGGAGGCCACGATAAGGGCACACAGGATCAATCCCTGGGCCATAAGTTTCCCATGTAATGTCTACAACATATATACACCTGGGCTATAATGTGATATACCAATTAAAACAACGCAAAATTCTTTTGCATTCCAGAAATTTACACTAAAGTCACCTCTGAAAGAGGGTAGGTGGATATTTATTCCACTTAGGACTGTGGCCTGAAGGGAGACACCTTTGCATCAGTTCCTCCCTTGGCTCGAAGGGGTTTTTCTTGGTGTGTGTTTATTCCTTCTGTCTGCTTTGTTTCCTTGTATTGTCTCACTCCTTCGGGGACAGGCGGCACAGAGTGTCTTACAAGCACTCTTAATTTGAAGCTGATCATTTTACATATCTCAGAAATGTTTTCAGGCTATAAGAGGATATTTGCAAGCCATTCATGATATTTAAAATAGATAGGGCCTTTCTTGCATTGTAATTTCTTTCCATCAAATAAAACACCCAGGAAATAAATGCTGCCATCAATGCCGTAATCAATTATTTTTATGATCATTGTGTTCTAGGTGCTATTAAAATTTTAGTTAAGAACAGAAAACCCTTCTTCACCTGTCTTGCCCCTTTACTATGGCTTAAAGTAATAAAAATATGGTTTATGAAGGACCCATCTCTCATTTATATTGGCCAACAAAACAAACAGCGGAATGAAAGCAGGAAGCACACTTAAAAATAATAAAATTACTTCTGTGAATGTAAATGAGAATAAGAAATCACAACATAAGATGTTGAAATATACTTGAAGTGAGATTTTGTACTCCTCATTATTCCTGACATAGTACTCTGCACATTGCTAGTACTTAGCAAAATTTTGCTGACTAGAACTTAATTAATTTCCAAGAATATATTTCTGAGTTTTGAAATTGTTTATGAAAAACTCTTAGGAAGAAGTTTGATGCCGAGGAACTTGTGTGTATTGACTTGAGTGTGAACTAGTTTCTTATATCCCATGACACCTCTTTCCAGCTCATTCTGTGTGGGTTTTAGTGAATCCAGTAATCACGTAATTTTCTCCACACAACGAGCACACATTTCACATTACATCAAAGGTTTCATAACTGGAGTGGTTTTCTAGGGAAAAAGATTATTCTACAGTGCCTATCTTACAAGTTTGACCAAGTATTATTTTATAACAAAATGAATACAACAAAATTGAAATAGAATGAGCTCTTAAGGAAGTAAACAACAATTTTTGGTGGTAAAGGACCTTGAATGAAAAATATACAATTGGTGTCCACAGGGGTTCTGCTTGTCTCTGCTCATGCGTCCTGAGGACTGTGGTTTGACAGCATCATTCTTTATTTTATCATGTGAATATAAGGACAGTCACACCAGCCCTAACAAAGATTTTGTTGTTGTTGTTATTGTTGCATTTTGAGACAAAGTTTCATTATGTAGTCCAGGCTGCCCTTGAACTCATGGAGATCCTCCTGCCTCAGCCCCCTGAATGCTGGGCTAAAGGGATGTGTCACCATACCCAACTCTAATCGATTTTTATAGAAATAAAATGAGATCTTGCAAATATATTTATTTTTGTGATGCACAGCTACTGCTATTTTTGTTAAATAATAGAGAGGTAACTTTGAAAAGGGCAGTTATTTAGGTGCAATAATGAAAGTTTTCCTCTATCTGAAAGTAAAAGTGTAACCTAAGATAGGACATTGACTCCCAGGTGCAGGTGAGGAAGAGCCAGTTGTGTCCAGTTGTGTCTGTCTCTCTTTCACTCTCTCTATCTGTCTCTCTGTCTCAGTCTCTCTCTCTCTCTCTGGTAACTTGTGTCCAAGCACTCACTTATTTCAGCAGGCCTAATTTGAATCTCAGATTACTTTAAGTCCTTCATATATGCACTGTTTTCCTTGGATCATAGCTATTTTGAGGTCTAATTAATCCACCAAATAATTAATTGAACAATCATTACAATGGAAACAAAATTACCTCCCCCATTACTAATAAAGTTAATATTAAAGAGTGCAGCTTATATTTGACAGCAAGTGCAACATCTAATTTGAACTATAAACTTGAGACAATCTGTATAGTTCCCAGCAGTGGTGGATTCTTGAGCACAGTGTGTCTCGGTGCAGGGCAGAGGGGAGCGGTACATGAAGAGGTGAGGAAAATGAGAAGATGGGGGCTGTGCCTGCCCATATCCATATGGATTCTTACAGCCAAGTCTCTTTTAAAGAAATTCACTTCATGCACACACACACACACACACACACACACACACACACACACACACACACACAAAATGAGTAACAAGACGGAGAAAAATCTTGTTGACATGCCTGAGAAGTCCAGATTAATCTCCTCCTACATTAAAGCAAATATTAGGAATAATAAGTAAATGGTGGGCAGGGAACTTAGCTCAGTTGTACTGCATCTACCTTACAAGTGCAAGGGCCAGAGTTTGATTCCTGGCACGGCAAGAAAAGGGAAGAGAAAGAAAGGAAACAGAAGGGAAATAAAAGAATTGGCTGATAAGATTATAAAGACTGGCAAATACCAAGATTGGCCAGATTCCCTGATAAGCGAAGTGTCCAGGAAAGAAGAGGATGATGCCACTGATGTTGGTGTTTTAACTCTGATCTGCATCCACAGGCCTGAAGACCAAGGTTGTTCATGATGAATTCCAGTCAAAAGGCAACAGGTGGAAACCCAGAAAACCTGAACTTCAGGTCCAAATGTAGGAAAAAACTATTGTTTCCATCTGTAACCTGTGAGGTGGGAGAAATCATCTCTTACTCAGAGAAAGATAAATCTTTTATTTCTACTCAGTTCTTCAACTGATGGGATGCAGTCCACCTTCACTGGGAGGAAAATGCTTTTACTTCCTCTACCAGGTTAGAAGGGAATCTCATCCCAAAACTCCCTTGTGGAAAACAGCTGGGCGAATGTTTCACCAAATACCTCAGCACCCTGGGGCCCAGTGAATTTGACAAAAAAATTCATCATCACATACATTCTCAACTCATCCAGTAATAACCACTACATTGTATTTGAATTATTTGATAGATTTCCTACTATGGTGTAAGCTTGTTAAAAGAGATTTTAATTTGATTGATTGACTTAAATCAACAATATTAAGCATAATTAATGACTTACTTTAGATGTTCAATAGATACTGACAAATGATTAAACAAGCTGTATTCATGTTGTGACCTGTAGATGTAAAATATAGATGTATTTTTGTTTAAGCCTGACAACAGGCAAAGACATAGGCATTGATAGAGTCACTATTTTACAGAATTGTGAACTAAGGCATAGATATTTTTTATTTTTTTATTTTATTTTATTTTATTTTAGACAAGGTCTCTCTTTGTGGTTCAGGCTGGCCCTGAGCTCAGCCTCAGTCTCACATCACATCAATCCTCCTGCCTCTGCCTCCCAAGTGCTGGGATTACAGGTGTGAGCGACCACACCTGGCACAGTGGTATGTGGTACTGGTTGCTGCTGGGGTGAGTCTCCATGCCCAGTATTGTTATGTGGTTTCCAGGGATCGAACCCGGGTCCTTGTGCTTGCAAGATAGGTGCCAGAACCACTGAGCTATATCCCCGGCCCTAGATATTTTTATTTTCAGCAGTCATATGCTAGTAATGATAGAGCCATTGAGTCTGATTTAACATTCAGTATAAACTTGGTCACAGTATAAGTGGGTTATCTGCCTTCCCAGATTATAATTATGAATGGAGACACTGGTGGGGCTCAGTGGAAATATATACCTGAGAGTCACTCTTGAATTACTAAGATCTCAAGTTGTGAAGGCAAATTTATCACCCCAGAAAAACAAGAAGAACTTTGGTGTGTTCATGTCGGCAACTTGATGCCAATCTGTGGAGCCACTAGATATGCAATGGATGTCTTTTCCCTGAAGATATGACTGTTTTATCCAAGTCCCTTCATACCATCAAACTTGTTGGACACTTTATCTATCTGCACAAGTCTTTCTCCTCTAATAAGTGTCCGTATTCACTAAAGTGTAGACTGGATCCAATTTCAGTCTAGAGTGTCTGTGCTTTGGACTGAACACAGCCCCGAAAAGTCACTCAATGAATTTAACTCACAGTGAGTGCGAATCTGGTTTCTTTAGTGGAGAATTTTGGACTTGGGAATTGGAAAACATTAAAGTAGAATGTAGTTTTACCAAATATTCTGTTTGGCGGGAATATGCGTGTGCCTTTGACTCTGTTTCAACAAACATACATAATTTGACAATTGATTAATCAAACCTCTGATTTTGATTTTGAACACTGCTGAGCACTGAAAGCCTACTATAGAGAGACTAGTGATGGCCACAGTTTAGATAAATAAGTAGAGAATAATATCATGATATTTTATTATCAAGAACTGAGATTTGAGAATACAGTACAACAGCAATGGTATTGCTTGGTTAATTTACTCAACAAAAGTTCCCCAGAGGAATTAGATTACAGTTACTTCTTAAAGTATTAGTAGCATTAGGTGGATTAAATGAATAACAAGAATTCCAAAGTGGTTGAAAAACATAAAAATTATCAAAGAAACAGAATGAAGTAGGGCATGTAAAGAGGAAGCACCATACACATGTTACCCATAGATACTCAACTTCCAGCTTCTGCCAAATGTCTTCATAGTTTCTTGGACGGATTGGTTGTAGAACAGAAGATTGAACCCAGAGTCTTCATAATGAGCTACATATCGAAGTCTTTTTATTCTGGGAAAGGTGGTCACTAAATTGCTAAGCTGTCTGGGCTGTGCTTGAACTTGTGACCCTGCCACATCTACTTTCCAAAATATCGGCATTACAGATGTGCACCACCATGCCAGGCTAGCTTATGGTATTTATCATATTTATACATGACCTTCCTTCACATTGCTTTTGGGAAAACGCTCATTGACTTCCTAATTTATATTACTTAGAAATGTAAAGTATTCTGTAAACTGAGATTACTAAAATGTCCCCTTTTTTAACATAGAAGAATGAGAATTGTAATGTAGAGAGAGCACACAAGGGCATAGAAAGGAATTCTGACCTAGATGCTCACTCAGTCACCTTGATCAATCAGGTTAACCTCTTTAAACTTCAGTTCACTCATCTGTTACATGAGAGAAAATTCCAATATCTACACACATACACTTGTACGGGTAAAATTATATACTGAATAGGACAGCCTGCTGGCCGGTACAGTGGCTGCTGAACACTTCTCATTATATTGCTTAACAAATGGTAACACATTACCTTCTGCTCCTTAGGACTTTTGAAGAAAGCCTGACTCTGCTCCGTTTCTGTACTCCTTTTAATTATCAATTAGTCTCTTCCCCATGCTTGGCCTACTGAAGATGGTTCATCTTTCCTCATATGAGAAAAATGTTTTTCTAAATCCAAAAAAGTTTTTTAAAAAATCATCCTACTTAAAACTTTTAGGTCACAAAAATCAACAATAATAGGCATTATTATTTAGATGATAAAAATAGCATTCTTATTCTGTGGAAGAATAAATCAGGGAAAAAGAAGTTCTAAAAGAGATAAATTCAAGTGTGGCTACTTAGTGCTGTGGAAATTCAGAGGAGAATGTTAAATTTAAAAATAATACAGAAATTATACAGTAAGGAAAGTTGTTTGATATCTCAGTGAATGCAAAATCAATCAGATTAATTGTATTTACTACCTTTTTCTAAAGCGAGGGCATCACAAAAGCAAATTGTACATAGAAAGAGTAATTCCTGTTTAAAGGGTACTAGTTACATGTGTGTCAAATATGTGGCCTACAGAACAGACATGCCTGGTTTTCCCAGGATGCAAGAAGTGAAGACAGTTTGTTTTAGACTGCATATATCATGCATAAGATAGTTCACGTATGTAAGTAGCCAAGCTTCCTTTCTGTAATATGGGTATTTCTTCTAACAGAAGCATATCTAACCTGTAGGCCACTGATTAAACTTGCCTGAATTCTTTTGTCTGCTCAGACTCACTGATTGGAACTTGATGACCAACGTGACATTACAAGGAGGGAGGCCTTTGAGAGCGAATAGCTCCTAAATCCTTAGGAATGAGATTAGTAGTGGTATAAAAGATGCCCCCTGGACTGTCATGTCATCTGTGGTGAGTCGAGGGGAAGGCGCCATCCAGGAGAATGACATCCTCATCAGACACTGAATCTGCTGGACACTTCATCTTGGACCCTCAGACGTCAGAACTGTCAGAAGTAAGTCCGTTATCTATGAACTACCTACTGAGTTCATGGTGTTTTGGCAGAGCACCTCAGACTAACATATGTACATTAACTTGTGTTCTGTGAGGACCCAATGAAATTGCCTTGCAACTAAATTATATCATTTTGGTATGTCATTATTTCCACAGTGCTCTAACAATCATTGGTACTATATAAAAGAATCAAAATAATTCTCTTAGCCCTTTGCTTATTAATAGGATTAAAACTGGAATCATCAAAGTTCACATCGTTTTTATAATATTTTTAAAAATGAATATGTTTACATATACTATTACAAACTAAAATATGTCTTCCAAAAATTCATATTTCAGCGACTTTGTGCTCTGTGTGATTGTCTGTTTTGCTAAGGTCCTGCAGAAAGGGGCTAAAGTTAAAATAACTTAAAGGCCATTTTCTCTTCCTCGGGGACAGTGTACAAAAGAGGCCATGTGGTGAACCAGTGAGAAGGTGGCCAACTTCACACCAGGAATACAGGACTCACCTGGAAGCAATTCTTCCAGCACATGGATCTTCAGTCTCCTCAACCAAAAGGAAATAAATTTGCATTGTTTAAGCCACCTGGCCTCTGGCATTTTATTAGCAGCACTCTGAGTAGACAAGTACATGCATTAGAAAGCATTAGTATACTTTTAGGTGGTGTGTATAGTTAATGCCAAAATATATTTTTATAATATTCATTTTAATGATGCACTGTAAATCAATGCACATATTTTATGGACATAGTCCAAGAATTTTCATAATGTTAAAAGATAACAGTATTTCTGGGGACAGTAAAAGATTTGATATGCTATAAGAGTTAACAAGCTTTATTAATCATGCCTGGAAATATTTCACTGTAATTGTGAATTCATCTTTTAATAAATTAAATACCCATCATTATGACTGCTACAGAGCACCAGGCTATGCTGACGTTAATATCCAGGACCGGCACATGACTAACATGTGGCGTCCTAATCACACACGGCTATAATTATAATAACTTCAATTTGACACATTATCCCTTTACAAATTCATTTCACAGTATTTATATTCTCTTCTTCACTGCAGATTAAATAATAAATCCTAATGTATTACAAGGACCAATTTGCTTTTGCAAATTTTTCTTTGTCTTTTTGAAGGTAAACTGGCAACCTTCCTAGGACTGTCCAGGAGACAAATGTCAACCGTTCCAAGTAGATTTTCCTCATCTTTCTTCATTATGTGTTTTGTCTTGTATCAGAATAAGACTGTTGACCTTTTAAAGAACAGCACTGTAGTCAGTTCCTTTAGTGAACACAAATGCCATAATCAAATTGCATTTTTATTTAGTTTTGGAATTATATCAAAGCATAACCGATTACTAACCAAAAGTTGCACACTCAGACTTGCTGGTTCCAACGCCAAAGCTCACTGAGGCTGCCTCATTTCCATGGAGGGAGGTGCCGCAGAAAAGCCCATCCACAGATTCTGCAGATTCTTTCTCAGGAATTCACTTTCTGCATCGGAGGTGCCTCTGGCTCTTTTATGTCCTTATGTCAAAGCATTCTGAAGGAATATTTAAACTCTACAATGAAGATTTACATTATTTCAGGTTTTTTTATGGCATACAAAGAAAGCATGATAAAACTGAAGCAATTCTGCCTCCCTCCAGAATGTCAATGACCTGCACTGTTTCTTCCGGGGCAGCACAATATGTCAGGAAGCTAAAGTGAAAGAGCACCTACTGCCCTTTGGACGACCCCGTGTTGTCTCCCTGGGTTTCCCTAAATTTTATGATCTATTTAGATTCAGCTCCTCTCTCAACCTTCGAACCTGGTTGTTGGCTTCCTGAGCCTGTAATATACTGTAGACATATGTGTTACAGGCTATTCCAAGACCATTCATAGAAGTGTGGAATAAGGCTGGGGTGTTGATGTTGAGTCTAAACCTGTTTTCAGAGCAAAGATAATAATGGCAAAGGTTGAGGCTTGCAAAAATCTTATAAAAGAACAAGAGATTCTTTTTTTTTTTTGAGACAGGGTCTCGCTGAGCCCTGAGCTCAGCCTCCAACTCACATCACAGCAATCCTCCTGCCTCTGCCTCCCGAGTCCTGGGATTACAGGCGTGAGCCACCACTCCCGGCACCATGGTATGCGGTACTGGTTGCTGCTGGGCGTGAGTCTCCACACCCAGTATTGTATGTGGTTACTGGGGATCGAACCCAGGTCCTTGCGCTTGTAAGACAGAAGCCGGAACCACTGAGCTAAATCCCCAGCCCAAGAACCAGAGATTCTTAAACCTTTGTCCTTTGTGGCTATTTACAGAAAACTCCTGACTTGTAACTTTGAGTTATGAAAATGGGTTAAATTCTTCAGCCTTATCTTCATATATCTGACTTGGCAGGATTTCCACTTAACTTACAGAGGAAATCTACAAGAGGCCAGACAGAAATCTTATTTACATTATTCAAAATTCAGACTTTTTTCAAGGATAGAAGTGCACTAGAAATCCGTGGGTAGGGTTTGCCATCTTCAGTAGTAAAATGATATTTTTAAGTTTTAAAAAGTCGTGATAATGACAGGCTGGACTACTATGAGACACGTGGCTTCAGTGTTTTTTCTATTACCCTCTCCAGCCCACTATATAGGGTTCAGATGCAGGTGATATTAAAGTGTCAACTATACTGTCTGCTAGCTGTGAATGACTGAAAACTGTTAAAAGTCATAGATGTTATTTTACTTAAAATTCCCAAGTAAAGTAGATAATGTCAACAATCTTCTTCACTTACAGGCTAAATTAAAACCTGAAAAACTCAACAGAATGAAAAAATAAACTCAGTTATTACAATACAAGTAAGGTCAAATAATATATTCACAGGCATTACATTGTATTACAATTAATATTTCATAATTTATTGTACTACTGACCATACTATACCATTTGTATAAAGTTCAAAATAAAGATACTATATATTGCTCAAAGTGTTACGAGGTTTTTTCTAGCCTTAGGTTTAAAATATATAACATTTTGTTTAAAGCTTTAGCTACCACTTACATTCATCTTCTAAATACCTAGCTAAATGCTATATCTGCTTCATATTCTTTTTGTAAAAGCTTTTCTATTTACTGCATTTTTTCTATTGATAAATTCCTAAAATAATCATATTTCATAAATCATTTACATTCATTTACATTTAGTGCCATTGTGATTTTTGGAAATATGTTTTCATTTTATTCTCAAAATTATTTTAGTGTCATTTATACTCAAATGTATATACCTTGAGGATATACTAGTAAGTGAAATAAATAAGACACAGATGTATAAATACCATATCATTTTTCTAGTATGAGAAAGTGAAGGTGTAAATAAACAGCAAAATGTATGCTAGGGAATATGAAATAGGAAGAAGATGTTCAAAAGGAAAAGGAAAAAGTAGGGAGAAGGATCAGTAAGGAAGGGGAAAAATTGATGGGTAAAATAGAAACAAGCTTATATATATATAGAAGACAGGATTTGTAGTGAGGGCAGGAGAATGGGAAAAAATGAGACTCAAGATGTGTCCTGTACTGGTGCAAACTCTCAATGTTGAATGTGATTGTAATGTATATATAAAATGTAACAAAATCAATTTTTAAAAAGATACTATTGAGAGTATTAAAAAGTCCTTCGATATTAAGAGTCATGGACTGAACTCATTTTTTTCTAAGAAGACATGGACAATAATTTCAGTTGATTAAGCATTCAAATATGTGTAAATGGACTATTTGATACACTCCAGAGGTTGCCAGCTTTAGTTCTGCAGGTGTGCTAGAGGGCAGATTTGTGCCTGTGGTATATATTTGTCATGTGTCCTAATGTGAATTGAATGTCCTATTGTCCATGAACATAATTATGTATAAACAGATATAAGCATGTATATAAGTATATATTATAAACTATATATGAAAGTGCATGTATTTCTCAGCTTGTGATGAAGTTATATCTCAGTAAATTCATCATAAGCTGAAAATATCTTAAATCAAAAATGCACTTCATATACCTAGCACAGAGTATCAGCATAGCAGCAGTCTCACTGTAGAGGGTCAGTTGCTTCCAGGTCAGGTGGAGCTATGGCTCAATGTGCTGCATGATTGTCCCCAGACACTAACCTACCATACACATCACTACCCCTGGACAAGACCTACATTCACAACTTAAAATAAGGGTTCAGGACTGGTGATACAAGTGTGGAGCACTTGCCTAACATCTGGGAGGTCTTGGGTTTGGTCCTGTTTAAGCAGTTTCTATTAAATGTCTATAATTTTTGCACATTGTAAATTTGAAAAGTCAAACCATCTTAAGTTGGGATGATGTATGTATTACAAATATAATAGATATATATTCACATACAGATATATACATGTGTACATATTTTATATGTCTTGTATTATGGATGTTCTTTGGGGAGATAGTGAACTCATTTCCTGTTGTTTTAAATATAGCCAATGAAGTCTTCAGTAGAAAACATTGAGCATCACTGATTAATGACATTAGGGTAAAAAAGTTAATTATTTAGTATTTAACTAACAAAAAATAGAAAAAAAATATGTTCAAGTGCCAAGGATTGTGTTTTACAGCTACAATTGCTTATTTCCACTCTTTATTATGTACCTTCTCACTCCATCAATATATTCCAAATCCTATTTGTTGCAGTCTTGCAGGAGGAGAAGAGAATAAAAGTATACATGTTATTTATGAACCACTTTGTCTCTTTTTTACCCTCAGTGACAATTTTTAACAATTGATTTTATTTTCCTGCCCACTGGAGAAAAAAATTAATATATAAGACATTTTGTACAATTTATATATTTACTGAGAGCACTATAAAACTAACTTTAGTAAAGGGCACAATATTAAACATTTGAAAGTAAATTCTACCAAAGAGAAGAGTAATGTCGATGAATGGATCCCTTTGAATATCTAGTTTTATGTAAAGATCAAAGTCAGTTTCCTTTATTTAGCAGAACCAAATTTGTCTTAATTCTCACCTTAATTAATGGGTTTCCTTAAAATAAGCCAGAAAAGAAAAGATTAAATGGCAATTAAATGCTAATTTTGCATGGTTTAAATCATTGCCAATTACATGCAAATTGGAAAACATCATCAGTAAAAGGTCTTTCTTTGGGAAATTCCTAGTGCCATTACCTGACTTTATTTTGTGTCATATTCAGGAGCTTAGTGAGGCTGTCATTTCAGGGCCAAAGTTCACTGTTGTCAGGATCAGTGGGAGCCTTGGCCTATGAAAGCTTGAATTAAAACAGCAGCTCTGGAAAGGAGGAGAGGAATGGATATAAAAATCTGTTGAAGTAGAGAATTAATTACCTTTGCTAAACAGAATCAAAATCTTTTCTAAAAAGAAAGCACCTAAGTGGAAAAATCATAAAATCAACAGCTATTACTAAAGTAAAGCAAGGTGAATGTTGTGTCGAAGAACTTTTACCCAAAATCTCTACAACTACCCCTCCAATGTAGCCAACTTTAGAAATCTCATAGATAGTTCTGTTGGGAAAGTCTTCATTTTGTTAGCTATTCACTACCTGTTTCCTTGGAGATGATCAGGTTTCAAGTACTGTCCCTGAGAAATAAAGAGAGACACATGTTCTCCATGTGGCCTTGCAAGTTGGCATTCTATTCTTGTCCCTCTCTTCTGGACGCCAAGATGAGGTTCTCCGTGCACAACACCTCCTGCACTCTCTGGCCCTACATTGGGTAGTGGCTCAGCAGCAGAAGTAAATCAATGGACCCCTTTCCCCAAGCTGTTGAGCTCTCTGCTTTGGCAGCAGCTGTTTCCAGATGCAGTTACAGCTCTTAGTGCAGCAGCCTCTCTACCACCGTGTAAGAAACTTCAGCACCGAGGACAGTTCCACTTTGCCCTTTCAAATCAGACATAACAGGTCCTGGCTGCTGAAGATGTTGATGCTTTTCTTTTTCCATTAGTGCCTTTATACTTCTCCCACATTTCTTTCAATAGTCTCTTTATTAAATTGTCTCAATTGTCACTTCTATGTGACGTGCGGAGACCTGACAGGTAATACTATTCATAGTCTTGAAACATTAAGTCACTAATTATGCCTTGGGGTAATTAAAATAAGGGTTTCTGTTTTTTTTTTTTTTTAATTTAATTTTTTGATCTTTATTTTTTAGTTGAATACATTCTATGTCCTTTAAATACCCTTCCAGGGCTCTGAACTAGGGCTTTTTTTTATCAAGTATGAACACATTTTTTTTTTCCTACAGTCCTTTCTATATGCGCTATGCTGGAATTTAACCTATCATATTGTAATTAATCATTTCTTTTTCAAAACTTCTCCTGCATTATTTAAAATTATATTCCATAACTTTGATGGGTACCTATGAAATTAGTGCTCAGTAAATCTTACTGAATGAGTTAATTACATGGTATGAAATCTCCTAAAAGTAGGCATAAATTTGAGGCTTTAAAATTGCATTATAATAAGCACATCCTTTATAATAGTAAAGCATAGTGATTGTGAACTTCATCTCTTTCTCCAGACCAACTAGTGTGGGTTTTTCCAATTGGCTCTATCATTTTACCAGAGGAAGTAAACTTGAAGTTACTACCTACAGTGCCATATGCAAATAGAATCTGCATCTCTATGATGATATTGGTAACAATAGTACTTATTAAATAGAACTAATTCAATCTTGTGTGTTTAAATACATTCAAATAGGTGGATTTCCTATAACTATGTCTGGTAATAAGAAGATACAGTACATGAATATTTCTATTGTGTTTACTGTTATTGGCCCTTATAAAGGCCATCAAGGATGAAAAATAAAATATATCATGGTATATAAAAGAAGATATTTCACAACTAATTTCATTCAAGGCATAAAGACATCATAAGTATGATAACACCTTCATTAAGGGTTCTTAAAAATAAACAAAATTGATACTCTGGAATTGTTGGTCAAAAACGTAGACTATTGTTAGACTTGCAGAACTCAGCAAAAGCCTTGTCCTTTGCTTTGGCAATGACCAAGAGTCACAAGACAACTGTCTTGCAATAACTTCTTTAGACATTCACCGGCAGGTAGCCCTGTGTTGCTTAGTAGATGTCTGTAGGGGAGATATATTTCTTTTCTCTGAGAATTTAGAAGGTATCTCATTTTCATTTCCTAAATATAGGCAATGGTTACTAATCTGCCAAGGATTTTTTCAGAAATTATAATAGAAACATAGACAATGATTCTGAATGTCAAATCCTTCAGCATTTTATTCTGGCAACTGTTTCTATCATAGTGGAAATATTTACCCTATTAGTTATGTAACCTTGAGCTGATTCTTTAACTTTCTGTGTTCCTTTAACTGTAAGATGAAAGTCATCTCTGTGCATTCTTTACAGAGTTGTGATACAGATGAAGTAACATACCCACAAAATCTCTTAGAGAAGCTCCTAGCAAACTATACACAATGGCACATGTCTGTAATCCTAGCAGTAGTATGGAGGCTGAGGCAGGACGATGCAGTGAATTTGGGGTCAGCCAATCTTATGAGTGATGTAGTTCAAGACAAGCCTGGACTACTGCATGAGGAGACTCTGTCTCAAATAAAAGGCATCATGATACAAATTAAATGCTTTAATGTCATTGAACTTTATTTAGTGTAAAGATACTATGAATAGTTTTGTAATGGCTGTTGAAAAAGTAGGGTCAAAATATAAGTGAAATATATTAGTCATCCTAGGTTGTTGTTTAGATATGATGCTTTTTAGGCAAAGGTAGAAGACTATTTTCTTCTCTTTCAACATGATTTTAAATGTGACTTGATTCTACCAAATAGAAACAAGTTCTCTCTAAAAATATCTGTGGGAATCATTTGGTCTTTGGTTATCAAAGTTACAGAAAATAATAATAATAAAGTAATTGGTCATTTTGAGTTATTTTACTTATTTGATTAAATGAATTTTGATTAAATCTTTATCTTTATAGTTTAGACAACTGATATATGTGTGTTCATGTGTGTGAAGTGTTTGTTATTTCACCCAGTCACACATGAGAAATCCAAGATAGAGAGAAATTCACTGACCTGACCAAAATTATATGACTAATAAATGGCAGAGGTGACAATACATAGAATATGAATTAGCTATAAAAAGTGAGGTTGGCTTATGAATAAAATTATTTTTATTTATGCCACAAAGTTGAAATAGATTAAAATAATTTTCTTATCTATAGTCTCTTTAAGGTATGTATGTGAAACAAAGACACTGTGATCTTAATTTTGTAGAGGAAGAAAAGACATAAACTGATACTAAAGGCCTTTTCTTTGCAAGAAGAAAGCTATTATGTGCTAATTTAACGGGAACTTCCAGCTCTGATCAGCTGCTACATTGGAGAACAAGGAACTAAAGATAAACTTTAGCTCAGTGTTTCCACAACTGGCTTTTTTAGACACATGAATATTGATTGTAGACACATCTGTGGACATTTTCAATTTACATAGCCAAATTTTTTAAAAAACCTAATGTAATGATAATAATAAAATATTAGAACAATCACATCCTAGATTATCTATATGGCCTTATAGTGTAAATCATTCAGCACCTGTGATTGTATTTTCTTTATGAGTGCCATGACAACTGTATCGTCAACTGTATCTCACGTCATCTAATCTACACTCATTGCTGTGTTCCAATTAGAGAAGAACTGTGTACCTAATCCTTAAGTGGCTCCATACAAATGAAGATGATGTCACACTTTGTGGAAGATTTGTGTCTATACAAGACACAGTAGCACAGGCTTGCTGAACTGGAAACAAATGCAACAGTAACCAGGACTCCATTTACTGTAGCTGCTCTGTTCTGGTTTGAACATTACAACCCAATCCATCCCAGAGAGCAGTGCGATGTGATGCACAACTATACTGAAGCATTTTGAAGGAACCAGTTCTTTAAATATACTTGCAAGTGAGCCAGGGTAATGCATGCCTGTAATCCCAAAATTGGGGAGGCTAAGGCAGGAGGTTTGCCAGTTGGATAGTGAGTTCAAGGGGAACTTAAACAACATAACCAGATCCTGAATCATAAAAAACAAATGAAAAAAAAATACTTCCTGCTGGCTGAAGATGTGGCTCATTTGTAGAGTCATTTCCTGGCATGTGCAAGATTCTAGATTCAATTCCAGCACCACAGAAATTAAATACGTCTTGTCATTCCCAGAACAAAATTCCCAAACTATTAATCACCATGGATTTTATGAAAATAATGGCCAGGATTACCGAGGATTGATTACGCACTACGGTTTTTATTTTCCTTTGAAGCTTTCAGAAGAGTATGCATTCCTTTCCTGATGTGTGCTTATTTTGAACTTAAACTAATCTGTAGTCTGATTCATCTTCTCCAGAAATTTCTCTTTCAAGAACCCTTTTAATTTAACCATCTTTTATATTGCCTTCATTTCACTGAAGTTGTTTTCTCACGTCATCCACTCTAATCTGTTTCACAGTACCTGTTTTCACGATGAATCTGTCACTTATTTTCCTTCGAGGATGGACCACGTAATGTAATACCCTTCCCTAAAACACCTTGATCACTTTGCTATTCTACTCTGAAACTATCTTATTCAACTTCCTTGTCTCTGGGACCTAATACTTGACATATGCAACTTCAAAGAACTAAGGTTGATTTAAGCTCATAGTTTGTAGATCTATCAGTCTGTACTCAGCAGGCTTCAAGATAGAAATACTGTTGTGGAAGCATCCAGGGAAAACTTAGTCCTACCATGGCAGCTCAGAAGCAGAGACAGAAGGAGAAAGCCAAGAAGAAATAGCTATCCTTCCAGGTCGTCCTGCAGTGACCCACCTCCTAAGAGCACGTTTAACTTTGAACTCACACAAGGATTAATTCACTAACTACTCTAGTGTCCTTGTGCTCCAATCACCTTTCAAAAGCTCCACTCTGAAAGCATGAGGCCTTTGTGGGACATCCCAGATCTGCATCATTAGAACAACTATTCCAGTCTTCCTCCCTGTACTAATTACTATGAATAACACATATTGATTGAATACTCTAGAAATTTAAACTCTATTTATCATTTCAAAGACAGTACACAGTGGTTAAGTGATTGTGCCGTATATAACCTCAGTTTTACAACTATTCCAACTTCCTGAGCCTTCGTTTATTCCTCTATAAAAAAAGAGAGAGATCCTGCAAATAGTGTGGTAAAGAGCAAAGAAAAAATAGAGGAAATTCTATAGTGACTCAAGACAAAAGTAAGTAAAAATATCAAAGAAATGAACCTATCTCCACTAGCACAAACATAAAGGATTCACCCCATAAAAAGACTAAAATTTTTAATCTGACAGAATGTGCTTTTGAATCATAATCTCGAAAGCAACTTCAAACTACCATTCTTACCTCAAAAATTGAGGTGAGGGATATTTATCATAAAAAGCTACTAAAAAGAAAAAATTAGAAAAAGAAAATTAAAAGATCCTCAAATGATGACCATTTCTCCCTCATCAAACACAGGATTATTTGGGGGAAAAAAAAACTAATGCAATACTTTATTCTAAATTAAATTCAATGATTTTAAACACACATGCATACACACAATTGGGAATATGAAAATTGCACACTTTTAAATCAGAAATTTAAATATCAAAACAAAGTATAAAAACAAGAAAGGACAAAATGATAGAGAATGGAACCCAGAAAAATGGAGAAAAAGATAATGATATAGAAACTGACAACAAAATAACAAGATGTTTAAAGAAGGAAGATAATCCAAAGAAAAATAAGGTAAGTAAACAAAAAGCAGCGAATCAGCTGAAAATATCAAAACATAATACCAGTACCAAAATAAAAAAGAAAAACAAATGAGATAGAGAAAAAGGTAAGAAGACACACACAAATTTTTTTTAATGTATGGGGATCATGCAGAAGCAAACAGAATAATTTAGCAAAGCTAATATTCAAAACTAGTGTATAATATGAGAAAAAATTTCAGAAATAAAACCTCAGTCCACATGTTGAAAGGATGCATTAGGAACATTTACCTTTAGCAATCAACTTAATGATACTTTTTGAAAAATATTAGGTTTTAGAGATAAAAATAACCTCAGAGGATGTCCTCATAAGTGAAATAGATAGGTCACAGATGTATAAATATCATATTTTTTCTCTGGTATGAGAAAATGAAGTTGAAAATGAGTTGTAGTATGTACAGTTGATATTGTGAAATAGTAAATATTTAAAAGGAAAGAGGATATAGGGGTAAATAATGAGGGGGAAAAGAATGCGATATTAATAAAGAAAATAGGAAACAAATATGTATATGGGGGGTTGCAGGGAGGGGGGAAAGGGGATAAATAAGAAAGTCCTGTCATATTTTGGTACAAACTCTCAATGTTGAATGCGATGATGATGTGTATTCATAATGTACCAATAAAGATTAAAAATATAAATATATCCTCAGAGTATCTGGGGAATGTTCATAAAGATTTTTACAGAGCAGGATTAGATTTGCATAAAATCTTCAAAGCTACATTTAAAACAAGGCAATAATGGAGTACCATTTGCAAGAAATGCAAGTAAAGACAATATATACCAACACTTTTATATCTAGCCAAGTTGTCTTTGCAAAACCAGTGTTATAGGGAAAAGAAAAAATCTTCTAAGTTTGTAAAACTCTTCTCAAAAAAATCTAATATAATTACTTTTTTCTAATAAAGAGATAATTGGAAAAACTTTTGCTGAATAACTGAAGGTGAAGAAATTATGTATTTAATCCAAGATGTAAAATAAAATGAAAAGTAGGGACACAATTGAAATAATGTGTACATATTATATATTTCATAAAAAGAAAGACTGCAACTAAAGAAATAAGAGAAAAATAAAAGTTAAAGAACTTTACTGATTACTATGTAATGTGAGCAGCACTGAAAACTAGCATAACACTACCCAGATAGTAAATGCTCATGCAAGAAATATGGTAAGGAACATTAAATAGCACAAAACTTAAGCACAACAACATTTGAAAAAATGCAAAACTTCCAAAATACAAAAGTAATTTTAAGAAGATAATTCATTATGTAGAGAAACAGGAAATATAACACAGTATATATTCCAATCATATTATAATTATGGTTTACTTAAAAAATATGAGTTATCAATAAATGATCATGTATCTAAAGTACATTGCACATAAACATCAATTTACCTTGTAAAACAACACACAGTTATGAATTATGTACAAGAAACACACAAATGATTCAAAAACTAAACATAAAGTCAAAGTTATAACTGGCAAGCTCACATAATATGAAAGCTGGAAATAAAATATTTACACCAGGAAAACAAAATCAGAATACATGACAGGTAACATTAAATCTAAAAAAAGAAAGGCAATTTAAATGTTGAAACTTGCCTTTCATAACAAATATTTATCATGTATTAGCATCTTTTTTTTTTTTTTTT
>PVIR01008829.1:0-55368 GCA_004026965.1 Petromus typicus | reverse complement strand
GGTGAATGGGTGAGTGAGAGTGGCTTTGAGTTTCCCAAATTTCTTCCCTAAAACATAGATATAAAGAAGGGGCTGAAGCTCATCAATTACATTCAGTTTTAGCAATCCACACTGGCCTGAGGAACTGAAGCTGTTTTTTTCTCAGTTGTGATGTGGAGATTCTTAATACGTAGCTGTTGTGTTTTGCTATCAAGACAATACAGAACGTGTGTGTGTGTGTGTGTGTGTGTGTGTGTGTGTGTGTGTGTGTGTGTGTGTGTCTATAAAAGTCAGAAGTAGGGATGGGGCTGGATATGAGTGGGATTAATTCCTGAAAACCTAGAGGAAAATAAACAAAATGTAGGCAAGGGTTAAATTTTCACAGTTTATGTAAAATAGCATCTCATCAAAATTTTATAACTCCCTTACAGAGTTGGAGAGGTTTTGTCACTAGCCTTGGGTTGCAAAATAAGCCAAGGTCAAAATTAGAGGCAGCCTCAGGCACGCCAGTGTTAGAAGTAGCTTCTTTTAAATCTTTTCTCAGCTCCTCATGATAATGATTATAATATCCAACCCCACAGGTTCCTGCTGTTAAGATTTTTCCTTTTAAAATTACCATAATAACCACAACAAAGGAGTATGTATGTGAAAATATTCAAATGCACTTCAGAGTCCCAAATCCATTAATGACTATTCTCTTACTCAGGTAGTGGGCTGTGGAAAATATTTTTGAGGGGATGATAGTCAGACTTTAAAGCATATTTCAAGCTCACACAGCAGTCTTCTGTGGAGCGTGATGAATTGCCTGGAGGCAATGATTCCTCAAAGACCCATAGGAAGGCAGAGCATTTGCATTCCTCTTGTATGTATTTGTTTATAGGTGGGGAACTTACTTCTCAAGTCAGTCACTAGCAGTCCCATGCAAGTTTTATACTGAAAGATGAAAGCGAATTTAAGGCAAACTAAGGGAGAAAACAAAGTCCAGGTCTGTACTTTGATGGGTTTCCCAGATTCCATGAACAGCACATTTACATCCATGCGTCCTTTCAGGTTTCCATTTCTGTTGGTTAGAGCCCAACTTCTGCTACATTTTGATCTCTCTTGTGGGACATTTTATGTGCTGAAGTGTTAAGTAGTTGAAGGTCTTGTTTCAAGCCTGCTGAGTCAACTCATTTCTAGACAAGGCTCTCCCGCTTTGATTGGCAGTCACAGGAGATGAACATGAGCAAGGGTAGGGGACGTTTTAGGTCAGTGCTGCAGACTGAGAAATCAGGTACGGTTATGAAGTATGAATTCAAGTGGTGAATTATAGGGAGATTTGTGTTTTATGGGTATTTTGATGAGTTGCCCATGTAGTGCTATCACCTTACTGAAATACGTTAATACTTCAACCCTTTGTCAATACTTAAAAAATATTACATTTGTCTGTGTGTTAAGGAAGATAAGGAAGTAGAAAATGTTTATAGGGTCAATTTCATGATTTCCTAGAGAGAAACTAAGAAGGTCTAAGATAGAGATGACTGATATCAAGATTTGAAGGATTAAGATCAGGCCCAAGAAAAGTCTACTGGGCATTAGAAAGTGCTTATTTGGAGGAAGTTCTCAGAAAGTATATATCCCAAGAATTCCATATGATTATTTTATCTTGATTGAGTTAAGCCCCTTAAAATATTATATCCCTAGAACTTAATATTATTTCAAAGGCTGATAAATCAAATTATCTCCTCAAATACTAGGTTGTTAAAGAAAAATGGAAGACAGGTCTGTAGTAAACCTGTTGGCAAAGAATCATTGGACTGCTCATCAACCCAAATTATATGAAAATTTTGTATGAAAAACTACTTTGAATGAAATATAGCATCTGTTTATTTTGATTAGCAAGTTTAAAAAAATATTAACTAATTTACATTAGTTTCTACTATGTCAAAAATCAGACCCAAAGTCTCTGTCTTGATAAGGAAAAATTCTGAAATACCAAACATCATCATAAAAGACCCACGGATGGAAGGGGCAGAGGTGGAGAAGACCATCAGTAAAAGGCTATGGGCCAAAAAGAAGAAAAAGAGAGAAAAGACTATCTTACATTCTTGAATCCATACTAGCCTTAAAAATATCCATGTGCCAAGAAAGTTGCTTGAGACCCTAGCCAACCCAGGGGTTACAGTTCTCCCTGTAATCCGTGCACTGTCCCAAACCCTTGCCCATGTGGGCGATCTGACCCCTCTTGTCAGTACCAGAGTTGATTCAGTATAAGTAACATCCATTTTCTTTTTCAAATTTGCATTATAAATTAATGTTGTTTTCAGTAGGGGCTAGGAAAGCATTTTTCCAACTGCTACCAACCTTGTGGCTGGTGGTTAAGGGTACTTATCCAAACACCTTTTATTTCTCTGGCTCGTATTTGCCATGTTTCAATACATTTTTTCATTCCAAAAATCTCTTCATTTCGAGTTTTGACTTAACATGGCTCTTAATGCCAAATATTTACTCCTAAATTACAGGAGAGTCATCTGTGAGCTATGATCCTATTGTCAGAGGTCATCAGGCTTCCACTTCTGCAGCTGCAGGTGGCTTTTAGTCCTGTCCACACCTGCAGGTGGTGAGTAGAAGAACATTTTCTCAAAGCATAATCTTTTTTTTTTTTTTTTTAGATGGCAGAAGATCAAATTGGCAAAGCCAAACCACAAAAGCACTGTACAATATCTGCTGAGAATCAGTATGGATTCATTCCTAACTCATTCAGTCCAATTCACTGACCAGAATTACATGGAGAGGCCCAAAGCCAGGGAGCAGAAAAGTATATTCCAATTCTAGGCAATTTTGACAAAGTTGGGCATAGAACAAATGATTCTGAAAAAATAATACTACCTACCACAATGACTAAAAACTACATAGTGAGAAAAATTAAACTTTACAAAAAAATGAGGCAAGCAACATGCATGCCATAGCTACCTATGGTTTTGAAAATTCTAAGAAAGACCTATTCTTCTTAGGTGATGAAGGATTGATGGGAAAATTCTTACTGGAGTCTTTGGCAGCAAATGACTACATACCTTTTGCCTATAGCTATGAGGACTTGTGAAAAGGAATTAATTAAATCAGTAGGTGTGGTTATTTGTTGATCACTTCGTAAGACCCAGGCCTCTTCAGGAAACACTTCTTAAAGCTGTCTGTGAATATTCTTCCCACATGGAGCTCAGTTTAAGAAAATTTTACCTGGAAGAAGTTCACCTACACTCTAATCTATAGAACTAGCCTCTACTGGACAGCAATCCAGTTTTTCTCTTTGGATCAGACTGAAAATTTCTTCTGAACTGGTATTTCTCAGCATTTAACTACATTGATTCTGCTGCTACTACTAAATTGCACCAGGGCAAGATTATAGCTTTAATTTAGCCTTAATGACATTTTAAATCAGATAACCTGTACCTAAATTTCAAGTGCCTAAATCTACCCTGTTTACCAACATCAAGCAGAATTCTAGATTTAAAGGCTACTCAGAAGAATGTTGCATATACCAGTGACTAATGTGTGCAAGTGATATTGGAGATTTACAGACTAAGCATCTAATATTTAAAATCTGCCAGTGAAATAGGATGGATTTAGATAGACAGGTCTTCAACAGATAAATGCAGATTAAAAATAAATTTTGAAAATTTCTAATTAGAGAACTACTGGAAACACAGGTTTATGCAGCAGGATGCCTGGGTGTGGACAATGGCTAGTATTACATTGAGTTGCTCTATATCACTGTTTTCCACAAACTCTCAATATATTTTAGAGAAATAATAACAAAAGAAATGTTTTCATAGCCTTAGACACACTAGTCGAGGATGTGATGGCCACTTTGTCTTCTGTTGCTCACAGCCAAATCAGTTTAATTTAAAAATATGTACTAAGGGCCGGGGAGTTAGCTCAGTGGTTCCGGTGCCTGTCTCGCAAGCGCAAGGACCCGGGTTCTATTCCCCGGTAACCACATAACAATACTGGGTGTGGAGACCCACACCCAGCAGCAACCAGTGCCACATACCACACTGCCGGGCATGGTGGCTCACGCCTGTAATCCCAGCACCGGGGAGGCAGAGGCAGGAGGATTGTGATGTGAGTTTGAGGCTGAGCTCAGGGCCAGCCTGAACCACAAAGCGAGACCCTGTCTCCAAAAACCTAAAAAAAAAAAAAAATTAAAAAAAAAATGTACTAAACACATGTTCTAATGAAGAAAATAGAAAGAAATGTGTATAAGTTCACCATTCTGAGATTAGCTGCAAGTCATCCTACCTCCACTTTCCTTTTTATTAATTTTATTTTTCCTTGATCAGTCTATCAACTGATTCCCTCATATGTGACTAAATTATTTGTATGCAAATTGCTTAAGAAGACTGCAGAAGCACTCACTAAAGGTCACTGAGCTATTCTTAGATAATCTGACAAGAGCAGTAATTATTTGTGAGATGTAACAAGAGACTATGGACAAGTAGTAGTGATAGAATGTGAGACTATAAAAGTAGTTCCAGTCTTGTAATACAAATCAACCTGATATAATACAAAATGTAAGACATTCTTTTGTAAAAATCAGATAACAAATACTGGGTCAAATTGAATCCTAAGTTGCTTAAGAGTGCTTTTGTGAAATTTGAGTAGACGCAGATTTGAAGACTGCCTGGTTAATGGCAGCGTTTGGCCCATATATGAATAGCAGGAAACTATCTACATAAAAAAGTTAGTGAAAAAACAACTTTTCCCTAGAAATCAGGGAAGAATAGTGGTCAACTTCCTTTTCCAGTCAAACTGACCACAGAAAGGCTAGAGTATGTAGCATTTTTAATAAAAGCTAAATTTTAGTGTCCTTTTCAGAAAGGTTATTTATTTTTGAGTAATATTAGAGATCTCACCCAAATGGCCCCAGACACCAGATTTTTCACACAAACAATTCTGTATATTTTGCAACACTTTACAGTATATTATATAGCCTCTGCTAGTCAGCTAAGGCAGTACACAGTGTATATTTCTGTGATTTACATTTGTATGTTTTAGGCATTGCTTATAACTGTGAGACTGATGGTAGATCTTTTTAAATTTGAATCCTTTCCTGTGAAAGTCTCAGCTTCTTTTCTTGCCTAAGTAATCTTTATTAGTCTCCAAACACTCCTCTCCTTTCTCTGATCCACAAGCAAGAACAAAGCCACAGATCAGGCCTTTCATACCATATGTCTGCACAGGTTTTTCCCTGCACATGTGTCAAGACAATGCTCTTGAGCATGTGTGAGTTATTTATCATCAAACAGATTTCATAGGAAGAGGTGCATCCACAGAACCCAAATGTATAAAAAAGACTAATTTCCTTTTTGCTCCTCAAAGACAGGGACTAAAAGTGCTAAGATAATGGCTGGGATCCGAGACCACTAATAGCTTCCAGCAGATGTAGCTCTTGAAGCTTTTACTAAACACTGGGAATGTGTTATGCAATCATTGCAGGGAGACGAGTCAGATGACTGAGAGATATTAATAGACTCATGGGCCTGCTTTAAAACAACAGAATGTATAGACACGAAAGCTCCAACTTCCTCATTAACTGAGGTTGGAAAAAGATGACGAGTTTGCCTAAACCCAGGAGCTGTCCCTGCAGAAACCAGGTGTAATGATGACTATCCCAGTGTTCTCCCATGCCCACACCACTCTCCATTTCTGTTCTAATCACCAGAAACCTGCCCTTTGATCTTTAAACTGAATGATTTCTTTCAATGGAGCTTTCTCTATCCTCTGCTCACATTTATTGCTGTCTTATTTCTTATTCCTAATTTCTGAAATGCTCATTGTATTTGCATAAAAAAGTGTTAAGTGCACTACAAGGAATGATTCAAAAAGAATATCATCAGGCAAGAAATTCTGTGCTGTGTATGTCACACCTGCAGCGTAATAGTATTTCCCCCTGGCAGCATCCATATGATCACTTGACACAGAATTAAAAATCAGCAGCTCCAAGAGGAGAGCTGTGCAGCCCCCACCAGGCGCTCGTCACTGGTGGCTGAGCTCGAGAGCACTCAGTTCCAGGGCGTGCAAAAATCAGCTCTGAACCTGGCTGCTCTGCTGTGTTGTGTCACTTGCTCAGACCGTGCATGACAAATCCTCAAATGCGTCTGGTGACATTTAGAGAGCACTGTGGACTCTGCCAATATGCCAGGCAATCAGAGTGTGCATGACAAATTATGAAACACACACTGTGAAAATTATGGACTCTGTCATGGTGCCAATCTGCTACTGAAAACCTACTGCTGCTAGAAGTAATGTTGGCACAAATTTGTTGCTAAATTCAGTCGTATTTGTAATTCAGTAATGGATTGATCCTAATGGTGAGGTGCTGTACCTGTTTAGGTTTCAAACCAGTACTGTAGAGGCTAATGACTTCACCCACTATTTGAAGTAAGCAGAGGAGTTGCCTCCCTTCTCACCAGGTTCTTTTTTAATGGATCTTCTTTACTTCCTCATATCATGCAGGATTTATATACAGATCCTTAAATGTTGGCTTCCTAGAGGACATTTCAGTTGTAGGCTAGCATACTGTAAGAGCTGTTTCAACATGCAATGAAACATCGAATGTATGTCATTCTCACTGCACACGGCATTCACTTCCAGATATTTTCCTAAAGGACAAGAATAGTAGAAGACTGAATTATAAGATGTCAGCTACAAAAAATTACTCTAGAGAAATGGGCCATATAGAATCTGTATCAAGTTAGTGCTTGGTGTGAAGTATATTGTTACACAGAATATTAAATATTGAATATTGAAGAAACCTACATTATAACTACACAAATATAGAATTGCAGAAATTCTAGGAAAGGAAAAATAAAATGGTCCCAATATCTGTGAGAGGTATATCTCAAAATCCTTGGATGCTCAAGTGGCTGATACAGAAAGGCATAGTGCTTGTAGATCAACTAGTGGTATCTTTTCATTAACTCCAAATCCTAAATAGATTATTTTAATACATAATAGAAAATGATGTAAATATTTGTTGGGTCATTTTTTCTAAGAGATAATGATAAGAGAAACAAAAGCCTATATGTGTTCAGTACACATACATTTTTTTCCCAGACATTTTCAAACCTAAGTTAATTGCATCCATAGAACTAGAACTCTCACATACAGAAGCTCACTGTATTTGTAAATATATGTTCAAGATAAAATCCCATAGCCTGATAGTAAAAGTGTGTACTTCATAAAGTTCATCCTTTAATGTTGGCTTCTATATGCACAGTTCTGTATCAATGGATTAAATAAATCTCAAGAGGAAAATATTTGGAAAAAAATTCATCTGCTCTGAATATGTTGTGTATCTTCTGTTATTATTCACTAACAGTAACAAGATCATGTTTACAGGATAGTATGGGACAGGATTGTGTTTACCTTTCATTAGGCACTGAAGTAATCTAGAGATGTTTTTAAAACACCAGTATGTGAAAGGATGTAGATAGATAATATATAAATACGAGAGAATTTTACATAATGGCCTTGCATACCCTAGGATTTTGGAATTAATTCTCCATAGACACTTAGCAATCACTGTACATGGAAATAATGTTGTGAAAATATGAGCCAAATTTAAGTGTAAAAGTTTAACTTGGCTAATATTCCTAAGTTTATGAGCCACAAATGTGTATGTATCTTAGATCCGTAGTATATATTTGCAAATATACTATTGACAGCTGTAACATTTTTTTCTGTGTACATAAATTTAAGATTAAATTTCAGCTTTAATTTTATTTCCTTCACTGTGGTTGAATTAATATTTATTTTATTGATAAGGAACATTAAATAAGGTATAGTCATATCCTGATGTTTTGTTATCTAAATATATTTTTAGGGTTTATCAGATAAAACATATTTTATAACATGTAGACCATTTGAAGGATTTAAATCACAATCATGACATTTATTTTTTATCACAAAAAAGTGAATAGTGATCTCCAAGCAAGTCTATTCATATTTCTGTAGTATTACATAGATTTCTTGTCTGAATTTTTATTCTCTTCCATGTAGATCATTATTTGTAATTAGGTGTGTGTGCTTATGGAATGTACTTTTTATTTGGAATTGTATTAATTTTGTGTAGGTTATTAAACTACTCATGGCCAAAGTTTCATTTTCTCCTTTGAACTAACTTTTACGTGGTACCTTTTCCATATAAATCATGGGGCCCTAGAAGGCAAATTAGTTTAAGCTAATGTCAAAGTTCAATTGTACAAGGGATTTGGCAAAATCTAGTAATTCCTTGGATCCTGAGCTAGCACCATATGGAAGTGGCTGATTGTGAACGATATAAAAGGAAACAAGAATACGAAGGGGTGGAACGAGAAATCTTTCCAGAGTCTTCCCTATGCGGTGCATGCTGAGGTTGACTTTTAACTTCTGTCAGTACCAGACGTCTTGACAATGTAGCCAAAATATGCTCTCTAACTTGGTGCTCCTCTCCCTCGGTGGAAAAAGAAGCTGACAAGGCAACCGCCACTTAGCTCCTCCAAACTTCGAGCAGCCAGTCTAAAGTGTCAGGGCCAAGGATCAAGCGTTAGCAGCTCTTCTTCTTTCAAATGCTATCGAAGAGGGATTCCAAAAGCTAAGCAAAGCTAGAGTAAAGATTTGAGAAATAATCACATATTTTTTCATTTAGAATGTGCCCGAGGAAATTGTTGTATTTAATAATCTGCACATCAATTTTCCTAAATAGAAAAGCATTGTTTGGCCAAAAACTGAGTCCAGGAGTTTGATCTTTGCCAAATGAAAAAATGGCAGTCCTCCCTCCATCTATGTCTCTGATTAGGAAGCAGCAGGAGAGATCGTTAGGGCAGGGTACACGTTCTGCTTTGGGGCATATGTCAGCTTCAATACTGTGAACAGATTGAAGCTTTGCCAAGGACGCCAAGCACTTCTTCCTGCGACTTCTCCAACCACGCGGTGCCGGGCTCGTGCTGCTGGCAGCATTGCAGGAGACGGGGGTGGCGAATGACACAGATGGTGTAGAGAGTCTGACACGGCACATTATTTACCAATCAGAAAATGACTCAGTTGTTTTATACGCACAATTATAAAGGGCCACCTGTACCATGTGTGCTGTCTGCTCCCAGGCAACAACAGGATGAGGCCCTATGTCACTGTAAAAGATAACCATTTCACTCATTTTTATGTATTTTTAAAATAATTTTGACATAAACTTAATTCTTATTCGCTGTGTGAACACTGAGTAGCATTTTTCCCTTTGTGAGAACTGTGATAGCCTCATTTGTGTGGCTGGAATACAGTATGTGCCATTTGCTAGATTTATAATCTGAAAAAAACCAAAATGCTACTTTGTAAGATGATTTTGCTAGACAGCTCCTAAAACATGGCATTTAAGGAAGTTCTGGTATATTATTTAGATATTTCTTGGGTGCACTTCAGATAATTAGGAATGCTCTAATTATTTAAAAAACTTAGTGGGGTATTAAACCATATTTTCTGATCATTAAAAGTAAGAAAACTAGAGTTTCTTGAAGACCTGTTTTAAACACTAGAGAGATACTTATTTATATAACCTTCTCCATTAACTACTTGAGCTGGCTAGAATTATTCCATTGTGCACATCAAGTATCTGAGACTGACAATTTAAATAAACGTCCAGGTTCACACAGATAATATGTGATAAAGAAAACACCTGTAATCCCATATGTAGATTTGAATCTTCTGTTTTCAGTTTATTACATTCTTGCTTTCAAAACTTATTGAGAGTTTTCACCAAGGGACTAGATTAATTTTTTTCAAAGTGAATCAATCTTTAAATCATATTGTATCTATGCAATATAAAAATTAACTAAAGAGCATGGTGTGATGACCCATATCTCTAATTCCAGCATTTAGGAAGCTGAGGCAGGAAGATTACCATGAGTTTGTGATAGCCTCAGAAAAATAGTGAATTTAAGGTCAATCTTAACTGCATAGAAGAGCTTGTCTCAAGAATTAAAAAGTAAAAATAAAGAGATGAACATAAAAAGTAAAATTCCCCACACGGTGCTATGTATTCATTCTCTTCCTACTAAAAAATATAATTTAGATTAGAAAAACGTATATCATAATTTAAAAATTGCATCTCATATTGTTTGTCTTTTTGCTCTGTTGGTAGTTTCTCTTACTATGTATAATCTTTTTAATATGATCAGATACCATTTGTTGATTTCTTCTGCTGGTCTTTTGCTACAGAAATTTTGTTTATAATGTTTTTCCCTAAGCTAGTGTTCCTAGAGTTCTACCTGACCTTGTTTTTGCAGCAGGATAGTGTTTCTGTTTTAATATTGGGGTCTCTAATCCTTTTTGATTTTAATTTACTACATGGTGAAAGAGATAATGCTAGCTTTAGTTTTTGGTAGATTGAAGCCTAGTTTTTCCAGCACCATTTGTTAAAGAAAGTATCTTTCTTCTGTTTCCTCCTTTGTCAAAGATGAGGTGACTTGGTTTATCTGGAGTTGTTTCTGGATCTTTTAATCTATTCCACTGATCCTCAGGTCTGTTTCTTTGTCAGTACCATGCTGTTTTTTTTTTTTTTTTTTTTTAAATCACAGTGGTTTTGTAGTAATTTCAAGTTGGGAATCGTGATATGCCCTGCCATGTCTTTGTTGCCCAGAATTGCTTTTTCAGGTCTCTTGTGGTTCTAGATGAATTTTGGATTGTTTTCTCTAGCTCTGTGAATTAAGTGTTAGATAAAATCCTAAAGGTCATAACTAATACTCTCTATCACCTTCCCCTTTAATCTTTCCTTCTTATTCTTTTCCTAAACTGCTGTTCTTTGCCCTAACAACCCCATTAATATGTGGGTGTTGTTGATCCTCTTAAACCTGGCCTTCAGTGAATGTAGCTCCTGCCACAATTGACTTCTGTGTTGACTCCCTTCTAGGCCGGGCCCTGCCTATCACTGCCAATAATGTATCTAACTAATTTAACTGTCCACAACACTACTAGTACTTATTGTTAATATTTTATTGTATTACTTCTTAGCAAAAGCCTTACTAAGTTAAAACTGACACATAACAATGAACGGATTTAAGTGTGCAGCTATCATCACTGTGAGGATAATGAGCCTGTTCACAATCCCACACAAGGACCTTTCTATGATTACTTCTGCTACCCTTACATATAACCTCCCTTTCCACTGATTACTAACAGGCATTGATTTACATTTTCTGGACTTACAGATATGTAAAATATTCTAATGGGTATTATACACTAACAATAATGCAACTTTATGTCAAAATTGGCATTATGCCCCACATTAAATTAACTGATACATTATTTTTGGCTCAGAATGTAGTTCACATTTGCTAATTATTATGTCTGTAGTTGAAAAGAATGTACATTCTGCTCTTCTAGGTTGGTTATACTAATGTCAATTACAACAAATTGATTAATAGAGTTTTTTTATGCTCTGTCCTTGCTGAACTCTGGTCTAGTCATTCTACCAATTATTGAGAGTGATATCAATATCTCTGACTGTAATTGTGTATTTGCATTTTTCTCCTTGTAGTTTCATCAGTTCTGTTTCATATATATGTAATAGCTTTGTCAATAGATTCATAAAAATTAGTATGTTATGTGCCTTTAATGAAGGGATTCACTATACATTTCTGTTTTTGACTCATACTTTAGTTATACAATTTATCAGTGCAATCTTGTAGCATTATTTTACTTCTCTTTACTTTTATACTATTTTTTTTTCATGTTGGAAACATATTATTCAGTCTTTTTTTTTAAAAAAAGGGAGAATCTAACATTGTATTTCTTTAAATTGAAGTGGTTAAATCATTTATATTCAATATGATTTCTGAAATATTTAGTTTTAAGTCTATCATTTTGGTATTTATTTTATGTTTGTTTTATATCATTTTTATTATATTTTGTAATATCAGTGGATATTATTTGAATAGGATCTTTGACTTCTCACAGCCTCTTATGAAAATATATATCTCACTTAATATATAGTATAAAAACCTTTCAACATTGTACTTTTAGTTATTATTCATCTACCACTGCTCATGTTGTAAGATAATATAAATCCATGAATAATAAAATCTATACCTTAACTTATATTTTGTTCAAATCATCTATGATCTAAAAATATCTAAATGAGAACAATTATAAATTTATCCACATAGTTATCATTTAATAGTTATTCATTTTATTTTTAAAATCTGGGATCAACTTATTCTGTCTAAATGATTCTCCTTAGTATTTCTTATAGTAATTTTTTTGCTGGAAATGGGTTATTTTAGCTTTTGTGCATCTAAAATTATCTTTGTTATTTTCTTGGAATATATTGTTTTCTGAACAGGAAGTTTTTCTAGATTTATTAAAATATATTTAAAAATTGTTGCCTTATCTTTGTTTCCATCAATTCTACTGAGAAATTTACTGCTATCCCTAACCTTCATTTTTCAGTATAATATGTATTTTAGGCTTGCTGCTGTTATAGTTTTCTGTTTATAACTACTTTTAAAGAATTTCATTGTGATTTGCCTCACTTTTTTGCAAGATTCTTTTTACTTATTGAAGCTGTTGGATTATAAGACTTGGAATTTTTATGAAATTTCAAATACTTTGACAATTTCTTCAAATATTGTTCTCTATTCCTTTTCCCTCTATCACGATTTACAAGTATATGGACATCAGTATACTTGAAGCTGTCTCATAGGAAACAGCTGCAAAAATGCATTTTTCTTTGTGTGTATTTTGAACACATCTGATTATGTCTGAGGTCATTAATATTATGAACTTGTCTCCATTGTTACTTCTCTTTGATACACTTTTTCATATCAGACTTTGTAGTATTAATTTAACTTGATTGATCTGAACTTGATATTATGTTTATAATTTTCATGTGTGTAATTTTTGAAATATATGAGATATGGCTAAAATAACTTCTGATTTTCCTGTGTACTGATTCTAACATTTAGGGCAGATATGGCTTGCATTTAATCAACT
Organism: Petromus typicus; assembly: GCA_004026965.1. Taxonomy (NCBI): domain Eukaryota; kingdom Metazoa; phylum Chordata; class Mammalia; order Rodentia; family Petromuridae; genus Petromus; species Petromus typicus. The sequence goes on along the minus strand of PVIR01008829.1, from coordinate 42,387 downwards.
TCTTATTTTCAGTATGAGTTTTATTTCTGTGCTTCCTTGAATGTCTGGTAATAATCATTACTAAAAGGAAGGAGTTATAATACTCGGTTGAATACTAAGAAACAATTCTCTGAAGATCTTCTGGACTCACTGTGCAGTCCTCTTTTATCAAATACTCTGTCTTGCAAAGCTGTCTTGAACTCTGAACACTTAGGATCATTTCATCAACTCTGAAGTCTACCCATCTCTACCTACTTCAGAATATAGATCTTTAGTGTTTGCTGTTTCTCAAGGATCCTTGCCCTTCATGACCTGATATCCATTATCATGGAAATTGTTACTAGGTGTTCTGCTTTTTTTTTTTTTTTTTTTTAAAGTTCAAGAAGAATGTTCTCAGTTCTTGTTTATCCAACTTGGTCAGAAACAGAATTTTTGCACTGCTCCTTAAAAATTAAAATCAAATTATATTTTTTCTTAAAAAAACCCCTCTTGTTATGTTGTTTATAACATAAAATCTGAATTCATTACTGTATATAGAAAGTGGTATAACTTAGCTCCTTTTGCTTTGTAGCTTCTTATTCCATTATTACAAGGAGCACAGCAAATAGTTGAAATAAAGTCTTTCTAGCTCTTTTTTCCGTTTAAAAATTGCAATATTGTGTTATTATCAAATAAAAATAATTTTCCATTTGCCTAGTAAAATTATTAATATATCTTGTATCTATTTATACCATAGCACATGGAAATATTTTTAATGTTATAGTTTGTGTAAAAACAGCTGGTTTTATCATAAACAGTCATGATGTAACCCTTTACTTTATGTAGAGCCATTATGGCTTTTATCTGACTTATGATTATATTTAATTTGACATCTGTAGTTTTTACAAATAAGAGCTTCTTGAGGTCTCCATCCTTTTGGCCTCCTGAACATAATGTCAACTAATGAGACCAAAGTGAAAAATGTTTGGGGACTGAAGTAGAAACTTTTTTAAAAAATTTTAAATTTCAAGATAGTGTGCAAAGATAAAAATTTGATCCTTGGAGTTAAAATTTCTGTATCAACAAATCTTCCCTCTTAGAATGAGTCCACTCAAGACACTTCTCCTTTGGCAATTCATCTGGAAGAGCTCAGGATGCCAATGTTTACCCTAACACCTCTGTTGCCATATGTACTACATATGGTTACACAGAGATTCATGGAATAGAGGAGCTGATTTATTCAAAAACATTTGGTGCACTTTTGCCTATAAAATGACTCACAGGCTTTAAATTCATATGTATATTTTATTACATATATTGATGAATATATAACATCTACCTTTATATAAAGTGACAATTTCAAGCTTTTTGAATTTCAATTATTTCTTGAAAAGTTGCAAATGAATATTTAATGAATCAAATTTCTAATGTTTTAGATTTGGAATATTAATTTTCAAAATTCACAATTAGTAGAAAGAAAAGTAAAGTTCACTTGTTCACATTTGTATACATCGGATGAAAGAATGTTAATCAGGTTTGTCTAAAAATTATTTATTGAAGCAATAGAAAAATAAATAAAATTAAGTTTTACTTTTCGAAGAAAAAAACTATATGTGTTAATACTTCAATATAGAATAAATTTATCATACTTTAAATTTTATATAAATAAGTACATCAATATGAACTGTTCATCTGAATATAAGTGTTGATATATGAATGTAAGTTCTATATGGACAGGAATGTTTTTTCACCATTATACTATTTATTACAGTAGATGAGACAGAGTAAGTGCTTAACAAGTATTTGATAAATTAACTAGTATTTTAAAATGTATTATTTATAAATAAACATGCATTTAATCATTTTAACTACATAAATTATGGGATTAAATATTAAATTAATATACCATTCAAAATATTAAATTAAGGTTTTGCCTAATGGTATGTATAAATAAAATGTTGTATGTAAAGACTTGAATATATATTTAGAATTTCTCGATTTGTCTGTTATACATTTATATGCAACAAAAATGATAGAAGTTAAGTTCCTCTAAAAGATTTCTAACATCTGACAGAACGAAAATATAAATTGTCTTCTATTTTTTCTTTTCATTTTAAAAATGATACAGAGTTCATTAAGGTGGGCCTATCTGCATTATTAATAGGTTTTTAATGAAACTGATCAATGGAAAACACCAGATTGTGCCCAAAGTAATTTTTTTTTTTTTGTGGGATAAAGAATGCACTTAATAACCCAACTAGGTCAATGATAAGCAAGAATACAAAGGAATTCTGGATAAAATGCATTTTTCTTTTATGTTAGTTTGTATTTTTTCAAAAAAGAGATTTCTGAGAGGGTCTTTTTTTTCCCCGTGAACAAAAAATATGTGGCTCAATATCATGAATATGACACTGATGTAAGCATTTTGATTTAAATTAAGGGTAGGCCTAGAGCATTGGGTGAGAGGCACATGACAGAATAAGGGAATGAGAAATGAATCATTTCACAGTGACATATATGCACCCATGTTTATAGAAGCTCAGTTTGTGATTGCTAAGTCTTGGAAACAACCCAAATATCCATCAACTGGAGACTGGATAAAAAAGATGTGGTTATTTTACAGAATGGAGTATTACTGTACCATTAAAAATGATAAAATTAAATCATTCATACTCAAATGGATGTACCTTGAGGACATCCTCAAGTGAAATAAACAGGCCACAGATGTGTAAATATCATATCTTTTCTCTGGTATGAGAAAAGGAGGTTGTAAATGAGTTGTAGTATGTATAGTTGATATTGTGAAATAGAAAATATTTAAAAGGAAAGACAGCATAAGGGTAAATAACGAGGGGAAAACGAACGTGTTAATAATAAAGAAAAAGGAAAACAAAGATTGTGTATATAGGGGGTGGGGGGTTGCAGGGTGAGGGGAAAAGGGAAAAAATGAGAATCAAGTCCTGTCATATTCTGGTACAAACTCTCAATGTTGAATGCAATTATGATGTGTATTCATAATGTACTAATAAAGATTTAAGAATTTTTAAAAAAGAATAAGGGGATGAGGCAACATCTATGAAAAGCAAAACGAAAAGTCAAAGGGACAATTTGACTTATTCTTGTATAAATTTCAACGTTGAGTTTGATAATGATGTGTATATAAAATCACCAATAAACAATTCAATAAAAAAATAAAATAAAATGGCAATGGGAAAATTGTTGACTGATGAGGTCATGCTTTTACTATGTCTGAAAATTTCTCATGTCTATGTCAGTCAAACTGCAGTTACAGTTTTTTTAATCACAAAAATGAAACAGCTGCAAAAAAGTGGCCTCTCTTCTTTTACTTAGAATAGTGTTTTGTAATGTTTCCAAACTGTGAGGCACACATGTAAACAAGGAATCCAGAGGGAATTATTTTCATGCAGTTTGGATATATATTTTGATGTGTTTTTTTTTTCCCAGAAGGATGTCTAAAATATCATCTGTAGAAATTCGTAACTGCTGATACAACTCAGTGCTGAATTATTTGATTCAGAGAAAGTAAAAACTGAAGCTATGATTTTACCAGTTTACTTTGCGTGGTGAGCCTATACATACACATATGTAAGAAATTTAGTTTCAATGAGAGTAAAAATAGTCCTGAAAATAGTTTTCCAGTACAAGAAACAAGAAATAGACTATTTGACCAGGTTTAGCAATATGCTTATTTTACTTTTCTTTCTTCTTCTTCTTCTTTTTTTTTTTTTTTTAGGCAGGATCTCGCTTTGTAGTTCAGGCTGGCCCTAAGCTCAGCCTCAAACTCACATCACAGCAATCCTCCTGCCTTTGCCTGCCAAGTGCTGGGATTATAGGCGTGAGCCACCATGCCCGGCACTGTGGTATGTGGTGCTGATTGCTGCTGGGTATTGTCACGCTCAGTATTGTCTGTGGTTACCGGGGATCGAACCCGGGTCCTTGTGCTTGCAAGACAGGCGCTGGAACCACTGAGTTAACTCCCTGGCCCATACTTTTCTGTTTTTCAAGGCACATGTTAGTGCTGAATATTTACTGAGAAACACGTGAAATCATTATTTGCTTTTGCCTCAGGTTTCAGGATAGTTATTTTTATGATGGATCACACTGAACTTAAGAATTGCAGTCAAGGAAAGAAACACAATAATAAATGAATATTAGCTCCTATTTTGAGGATACCGAATAAGAGAAACTAGAAAATGACAAATGTTGTTAATCTACATACATTGTAAACTTGTGGCAATTTCAGCCACAGGATTTGTAATACTGTATACATGGTTGAAAATGATGTCTCTGAAAATAAAAACTTCCATTTGAAAATATTTCTACAGATGTAATTCCTTCCCAGAGCAGATATTGATCTTCACCACATCTGTGGCTCTAGAGACATCAGATTTGTCAGGTAAATTTAACAGGAGCCATACGGTGAACTATTTCTGTTTTGGCTTTCTTCTAAAATGTTATAACATTGTGTTCCATGGGATGAATGTAGATAGATTTTGCTTGGCTATGATTTATATATAAAGTTTTATGACATGAGAAGTTCCATGAGTAGAAGAGTGAGCTACAGACCATCCAACAGGACTATAGTGAGAGCAGGATTATTTCTCGTGTCTCTCCATGGCAATTTCACTACTCTTACAAAGCTTGGACATGTTCTAAACTCAGTAATTTAAAAGCCAACATTCGAGCACAAAAATCGTACATCTGATGTTTATGAAATTCTCAGAGAATTTCCAGCAGAATGAATGTATTCACAAGGAATTCTAAGTAGGATTTTAAGATTTCTTTTTACAATTAATGTACAGAAAAGCCATCAGTATTGATGTGGAGCTCTATGATTTTAGCACATGTATAGTTTGGTGTTATCACCACCACTGAATCTGCACCTCACTCCTCCCTCTCTGTCCCTCCTTAGTGACACCTTCCTATCCATATAATGTACTGCTTCTAGGGATCTCATCAAAGTCTGTACCATTTTCTTTTTTGAGAATATAAAATAAATGACACCATATAGACATTTACTTTTATATCTGCCCCATATCTATTATTTTTTTCCTCTGTTTGCTGTTGATCTATTTTCCTCTGAATTTTCCAGTTCCTTAATATGGAGGCTTAGGTTATTATTTTGAGGCATTTTTTCCTTCTGATACAAATACTTGATGATATAGTTTCCTATAAGCCCTTATTTATTTATATGTGTCCTTCAAATGTAAGTGTATTGCTTCACTGTTTTTATTAATATAAAATATTTCCAAATTTCCCTTGAGACTTCCACTTTGTCCAAAAAGATATTTTAAAGGTTTTATGAATTTATAATTTTTCCTTTTAGTAATTTCAAGTGTAATGCAATTATGGGTTAAGTGCATACTTTGAACTATAATTCTTTTAAATTCATTGTTTGTTTGTTTTTTTTTCTAACTGAGGATATAATCTGTCATGCTGAGTGTACCACACACACACTGGAGAGTTATATATATTTTATATCCCTCAAGAAGAACTGGAAGGCTTTTCCTAGTACTCCCTGGACCCCACATCTGAGTGTTTTGCTGCCTTTTATCTAAGCTGAAAAATACTGAATGATTAAAAACAAATGTAAATTCCCTGCTGCTTTGTTGAAGGTTTAGTTGCGGACTACTGAAGTTTGCCTGCTATTATTTACTCCTCAGAGTCCTCCAACACCTGCTCCATGTATTCTCCAGTTTGTAACTGGTTCAAACACCAAAGAATGGGTAAAAGCACTTACTTTTATTTTACTGTTAGAGACTAGAATTTCTTAAAATGAATATTTTTCAGCTCATTTATTATTTTTTTTCTTTTTTCAACTTTCAGTCATGTGTGCTTTACTTTAGGTAAAATTCTTTACACTAAGTCACCTTTTATCATTTAAAAATAATTTTCCTGAGCGCCTGATAAATACTGACTTTTTTTAAGTATTGAAAATGTATGAAAAGTTCCTCACTCACATTGACTTTACATCCCAAATGAGAGGAGAAATGGGAATTATACTACACAGCTAAAGAAAGACAACATGTCAGAGGGCTGATGTATGTGCAACAGTGAAAAGTAAGGAGCAAGCAGATGACTTGAAGGACTATGGTGAGATTTACTGTAATTTTAAAAATAACTAGGAGAAAAGTTATGAAGAAGGAAATCCTGGAAGATATGAATTATTAGAACTGTATTGTATGCACTGTGATTACCATGTTTAAAGTCTGGATGTGAAACAGATATATAATTATCTCTCTCTTTGAAAATTTCACTTTTCTTGATCATGAATACATATTTATAGTTAAATTATTTCTAAAGAAATACATAAAAAGTAGAAACCGTTAAATCCTTACATTATTAAAGTCATGTGTCAGACAAATTGATTTTAAACTTAAATCAGAAAAACTAACTTTGACAATGTGTCAGGCTAAATTGAGTTGGCTACAATTGTTTCGAGCATTGGCTGATCGCTTCTGAGCTGTTAACTTCTAAGATTTGACAAGAAGGCCAAATTATTTTTTTTCCAACTGAAGTTGATAGGCATCATTTAAGTTTATGGTGGTTTTGTCCATATGAATTACTATAGCAGAAAATCATATAATTAAATTTGTGATAACACTTTAAAAATAGAATCTGTTTTTTTTTTTTAATTGAAGAACATCTCTAATTCTAAGTATCAGTTCCTACCTTTCTCCCTAATCATCTGGACATCTTACCTCACCTTTTGTCATAGCAAGACAGACAGTCCTAGGCAAGACAGTTGTCACTAAGTTAGGTAAAATGTCATATCCAGATGTTGCCTTCTGCAGTTGCCCTGTGATTCTAATTGATTCCCTGGGGAAGCTTAGTGAGAGCTGCGTAGGGCCAAAGTCAGCTTTTGGGCTGTGAGTGAGGAGCTGACGACAGAGGTTGACTCCAGGCGTTTTTGTGTGTGAAAGTATTGAGAGTCAGAGGTTATACAAAGTCCAACAGTCACTGCTCCTAAAGCCCAGTGGAACTCACACCTCCATTATAGACTTTATGTTCAGCACATTTAAATATATATTTTGAAATATGCAAGTATCTGAAGCTCTGTAGCCAGCAGGTTATAATTGTTTCAAAATAGAGTAGGCCAATACAAATTAGTTGCACAGTGTGCATATATTCTAAAACATACATATATATGCAAACATTTGAAAATATAAAAAGTACACTAAGAATACATAAATGTATTATACAAGAACATACTCAATTTTTGGAGTTTCATATAATAATTAATATTTTCAGTGCTATGGCAGAGAAATGCTGCTGTTTTGTGTATACTAATACATTTCTTTTGCTCTATAACAGCTTTGAATATATTTTCTACAATTATATCTATAGCTAAGAGATCAGTTTATTTCAAATCCTTTATTTGAGTTTAAATTCACAGCTAAAGAAAAATGCACCCTTTACTTTCTCTCTATTGCCTGAAAGACTAGGTAGGGACTTGTTTTTCCTTCAAAAGAAATATTATTAAGTTTTCAGCTGGATGTGGCCTCTCTCTGAAGCTTCAGTGTTCTTTGACGCCTAAAAACTCTTGTTTATTTTTTAAATTTTAAGAATATATAATAATTTACAGTAGAAAAAGAAAATGGAAGTAATTTTAGACTGTTATGTCCATAATTTAAAAAGGATGATTCAGGAACTATTTTTTAATTCTATAAAGTTTTATCTGCATAATCCTGTGTCACTTTAAAGGAATTGACTAGAAGAAAGTGAAGAAATGAAGAAGGCAAAGTGAAGACACAAAATTATAAAAACTCAGAGAAATAATTTAAGGAGAAAAGTTGTATATACAGAATATAAAACAATATTTTTCTTTAAACATTGATAAAATTAAAATGAATATTAAGAGACTGATGATAAAAATTAATGATTCTTTTGTTCTGAACTTGTTAAGCATACCTTTTTTCTATAATTTCATGTGCACATGTATAGAGCCTTTGAGATAATCTGAATTTAAACTAGAGAACTTTGCCGTCCGACTTTTAAGATGTATATGATTATAGTTAGTTGCTTAAAAATTGTCATGGACTGATTTCTCTATGGTCACTTAATAAAGAAAACCTCCTAAAATGGCTAAAATTATTTCATTTTAGTAATAATAGCAACTTTTCTTTGGAGCACCTTCTCTGGATGAGTTTAATAATTCATATTAAATAAAATATTTACACGTTCAATGCTCACTTCATACAATAAAATATAACCATTCTTATTTGATAAATATTTTTATCAATAAAACAAATTATCTCTTCCAGATTTATGTGTTCTAAATATTATTTAGAGTTTTCAAAGATAATACATACTCCTGTATATATTTTGTAAATTAGAAGTCAACATTGAGAATGTGTCTAATCAGTTATGTAGATATTTTTCATGAATAGTGTTATGGTTGATTTGTTTTAGCCCTTTGATGTTATTTATAGCTAGAAATAATGAAGATGGAATAAAAAAAACTCATCATTGTTTTAATAATAGAGATTTTATCCATACAAATAAGAGAAATAAATATTAATACATTAGAAAAATTAGTAAGTTAAATTGACAAAATAAGATTCAAAGCAAATGTTTTGAATAAATGGAATAATTCAGTAAAAGTTGATTATAGAATAAAATGTAATATCTGTCATGGTATATAATCCTATAAGAAATTGAAAGAATTCTCTCATATTGAACCATACATATTTATAATGTGAAAACTTTAAGGAATTTAAATAAACATTAAAGTACTTATCATGTTTTCAATCTTTGTAATCTTCACTTTTATTATTTACTAGTTTTATTTAATAAAAATATTGCATAATGTGTAAGTTTTTAAACATGATTTTGCTTAATATTTTTCAAATTTCAGTTTGAGATTCACTAAACATATGTAGGGATTGTTAAGATTATTAATTGTGGAATAGAAAATATTAGACTGCTTTGCTTGTAATTTACAAGGATATATTTCATAAAAAATATTTGCTTCACTCATGTACACTGCATTGCAATATAAACTGAGTTCTGGAGCCAAGTGTGATGGTACACGGTGCTGATACATCACAAAACCCAGCACTTGGAAGGCTGAGGCAGGAGAATTATGAGTTCAGACTCAGCCTGAGAAATTTAGTGACTTACTGAGACCTTGTCTCAAACAAACAAACAAATAAAAATAAAACAAAGGAAGGAAGGAAGGAAAGAAGGACGAAAGCAAGCAAAAGAAAAAGAAAGGAAGGAAGGAAGAAAGAGAAAGAAAAGTTTAGAAACTATAGATGTTGAAACAACAGTATGTACATACTGCTTAGCCACTCAGCCAGATGAAAGAGTATTGAAGATAAGTATACAGTAATGTCTTAGGTACTTTTCTCACTGCAGAGACAAAATAGCTGACACCTTTAGTTAATAGAGGGAAGGATTGTTGTAGCCCACAGTTTATAGAGGTTTCAGTTCATAGTTGGTGGGCTCCAAGCCATGGTGACTTGGCAGGAGGTCACCGAAGAGCAGCTCAACAGAAAACTGCTAATTGCAAGCAACAAAGGCCCTCTTTCCCTCCTTTATATTTTATCCAGTCTCCCCACCCTTATGGTGGTAGGACTCACACCCTTAATCCTAGCACTGCATCGATCACAGCATCACTCACTCTAGGTCCAGCCACCACTGAAAAGCCCCATTCATGATTACTTTAGGCTCTGGGGATACATCTAGATATAAGCCATAAATAATAGCATCCCTCCTTAGGGCAGTTTTGCTTTCTGAGAATTCATTTACTCACAACAAGCTCCAATCCCAAAATATTAAACAGAGAATTCTAGAAGTAATTCATAAATTTTAAAATGCTCAACCTTCTGAGCAGCATGATGAAATCTTGTACTATCTCTCTGTCCTGTGAAGAATGTGAACAATCATTTGTCTAGTGTCTCCTTAATTTATACATTACCCATCCTTAGTCATTTAGCAGCAGTCTCTTATTACAAAGAGTTATGGTATTATGATACTTCTATTTAGATAAAATGCTTTTTACCTAACAATGGTCACAAAGAATGAATAGTGGCACAAATTGGATAAATAAAAAGGAAGCCATAGTACAATACCTTAAAGTAAAAAGTTGAAAGCTCTTAGGGATGAAAAATTTGAATCTTGAGGCTGCTAATATTTAAAGTAAGAAAAATCCATCTTTGAAACTGTAAAATTGGAAAATTTTGAAGTAGTCTGTCTATCATGTTTCAAAAGATACAGCCATAGCATATAATAAATATTTAGCTAAAGCATAAGGTCCTGTATGCATAGGAAAATCCTATGCACATATACAAAGGGTTCTGTATTATCTGTGATGTTATTCATTTTAAAAAGTCTTGAAATGTGAGTACTTTTGTACATTGTTGTTACATATGTCAAAATTTCATTTACTATTTTTGTTTATACATTGGAATACACACAATGAATATGATCAAGTAGTCCACTTTCAATGTTGCAACCAAGATTTCACTGGTCTAAATGAACTTTATATATGAGGATGAAAAATGAAGTGTTAGAATTAATCATTTTACTGTCAGAGATCTATGTATCAATCCTTAGTCAAAAACATTCTCAAGAGGAGAAACAAGCTATTACTTAATTAACATTGGAATTTTGAAAACATATATTTTCATTTCATGATCATATTTCAAATGAACTATGAAACTCAACAGAGGTCAAAGATATAAAACTGTTTGTAGATGTTGCAAAATTAAGAGGGGGATGGCCATATATAACAGAGCAGCAAAGGAATCTTTACATGTAAGATTTCTTACTACGTTTCAGCAACTTGAAAACAAATAAATTCTGTGAGAAGAAAGAGCATGGATTTTTCTTAGTTAAAAAACTCACACTGAGATTAGAAGTGATTTCCAACAACTACTCTAAAAAACACGATTTTCAGATTTTTAAAAAAATTGATTATATTGGTACATTTTATATCTACATCTTGAACACACTCAACATTGAGAATTTGTACTGTGAGACTCAACTTGATACAAAACAGTAATTTTGATAAAAGCCTCCATTTTGTATCCTATAACCTCCCTGTAAACCCAGAACTTGCCTCCTTGGGAATTGTTCACCTAACTGATGCATGTAGCCACAGATTTTATGTTTTCAGAACGCACTGTTCTACCAAAACCAGTCATCCAGTTGCTACTGGCTTCTGTAACAACTCGCTTCTGCACTTTAACAATAGGATGACCTAGTCACTCATGCATAGATATCACCTGGTAACCGGTTGGGGGGTAGTAGATTCTCATTTTGCTTTCTTTCCCATGAACAGACAGCCTTCAACTGAGTAATAAAGCTCTTAGTTGGACTTTAAGATCATGTGGTGTCCTGAAAGATTGTCTCAGCACGAGTTGGTCCCAACAGTACCATATATGACATGACTTAATCCTCATTTTCTCATTCCCTTCCGCACCTAAAACCCCCCACCCCTACACACATAAGCTTTGCTTCCTTTTTTTAAACATTAAACTTATTCTTTCTCCTCATTACTTACACTTCCTCTTTTTCCCTTTGAAAATTTTCTATTTCACAATATCAATCATACATTTGAAAACTCATTTGCATCTTCAGTTTCTCATACCAGAGAAAAGGTATGGTATTTACATATCTGTGACCTATTTATTTCACTTATGAGTACTTCCTCAAGGTTCGTCCATTTGAGTATAAATGACTCAAATTTATTATTCTTCAGGGTAAAGTTATACTCTATTTTATTTAAAAAATCTTCTATATCTAGTCTCCAATTGATGTGTGTTTGAGTTGTTTCAGTAATTTAGCTCTCACAAACTGAACTGCTATAAACATGGGTGCTCCCATGTCACTCTGATACAAATCTTTTAATTTTTTCATTTCTATACCTAGCAGCGCAATAGTAGGGTCAAATGGAGCTTCTAATAGGACTTTCAAGTTAAAGATAGACAAGTATTTATGAACTGTAGAAGCAATCATACTACTACCCTAAGATTGTATATTTTCAAATATCTCTAGGGAAATTGTTTAGGGCTGAGATAGGAAAATGGAATAAGAGAAGACTTTTTACTTTCTGTTCAGTATCATAACTCCAAAGGAAATAAGTCTTACTAGCAAAAACAAAAAATGAAAAACAAAACCTTTACAAATTGATATCACGTTCTGGAGTGTATGATAAATACTGTGAAACAGAAAATGTTCAAATGATAAAGGAGGTAGAGAAAAAATGTAATGCTAAAAAGAAGGAAATAAAGCTTATGTACATATGGGGTGGGGAGTTTTAAGGTGGGCAAGGGAATGTGATAAATTAAAATTAAGTCATGTCATCTGCTGGTTCAAACTTTCAATGTCAATTGTGATCATGATGTCTAAAAAATGTACCAATAAAATAAATTAATAAAATAATGGATAATATAAAAAGTTGGTATTTGATATAATTTTATTGTTTATTAATCTGATTTTGCTTTTCAACTTTTAACTGTTTATGTTTTTATTTTAGCTTTAAACTTTGTAATATAATTATGAATGTTGACATAATGAGATTAAATATTTTCTAATTTAAGAGATTAGCACCAATTCTACTCTGGTATATATTTGCTTTCATTCTTTTGTTCATTAATTATTATAAATGAGGATAAAAGCCCAGCTACATAGTTATAGATTTAACCTGAACCCTGTAAGTGTGGTAGATACATAGGCAGACTTAGATTTCAATAATATATATGACAGGCATCATGAAATAGGAAAAAATGTTCAAAGGGAAAGAGAAAGGGAATAGGGAATATAAAGAAGGGAAAGAAAAAAGCTGAAGATAAAAAAATGGAAACAAAACTTATGTATATAGGAGTGGGGATGTAGGGAGGGTAGGAGAATGGGAAAAAAATAAGAGTCAAAATATATCATTTATAGGTATAAATTTCCAAACCTGAATGTGACTGTACTGTATGTCTAAAATGTAACAATAAACTCAATAAAGGAAATTATATACATGCAAAAAAAGATCTGTATGGAAATATAGAAAAAATTTGTAACACCAAGTTATTCATGCTCCATCTTGAAATATTTTTTCCAAAGGTATCTCTTAATTTCTATAATAACCTTTCTTGACCTCCTGCATTTTTCATCTTTCAATTAATTTTCTCACAGATGGCACTACTTTTGGCTCCGATTCTTAGCCTACTTTCCTGTGGGTTTAACTCTGTCTGTACCAACCCCAGACTACTCTCCAAGATTGAGGATTATGTTCATTCCAGGGTTTCTCAACTATTACTATGTTTTAAATTAGTTGGACAGCTTTCAAATATATGTGGGCTTGGCTCCAAAGTTCTTAATGTTAATATTTCCAGAACTATTGTAGAATTTGCCATTTCATTCTAAAGTACAGCTAAGGGTAAAATTATTCCTCAGCCTTATTACTCTTGACATTTTGTGCTCCTTAGTTCTTTGCTGTGGGAAGCTACCCTTTTCATGCACTTCACAGTGTTTTACCAGTTTCTCTATCACTCCCATGCAAAAATTCCTTTCTGGCAGATAGAGGATATACAGATAAAAGCATTGCTTGTGAAACTGGACTTCTAAGATAAAGCAATGAATAGTATGAAGGGACTCATTCAGAGGTGGTCATCTTTCAGGATATGTTGGGAATGGCTGGGATGGAAATAACTAAACAAGAAATCTTTTCCTGATCACTTGTAGGGATCAATTTTCAGAGAAGCTGGCCCTCCTTAAACTTATAGCAGGAGAATATTTAACATGTATGAAGTCTGCTACCTGGATAGGAACTAGTTCAGGGCTTTAAACACAGAACAATAAATGCTATACTACAAGGACACAGTACATAAGAGTTGTGATGCTCAAAAAAGGAGATACTTACATGTTTCACCAAATACATCCAGATTTAATTCACAACACCAAAAAGTAGAAATCAGCACCATTGTGTATTAAAGCCTGATGAGTGTAACATTGTTTCACAAACACATTGATTATTTTTCTACTGAAAATTTTTACCTTATTGTAATAGTAGCTGGCTGTGCATCTCCATGCGTTTCCTTATTGGACACAGGAAGCAATCTTCCTGTGTATACACTTGGTACAATAAACAACAAAAATATATACCTGTGAGCAAAATTGTCAAACTGAGATTTTCACCCACATGATGCTCGACAAGTTTGGTGCATGTTTGCCTGAGCATCACAGAGGATATAATACACCCATATTACTCTAGAATTTGTTTTATTTTACAGTTTTCTTTCAGATTAAAAAAAAAAAAGGGTAGAATTTTCCCCCTTGAGGATAAGGGCACATGAAAAATCAGATTTACAAATTTTGGATGTCAAAAATGAATCATCAGATTACTCACATATGGATGCTAAAGATGATCCATCTTAGTAAAATACATGTTTTCCTAACAGAAAATTGTTGGTAAAAACAATGATGATGAAAATGATGACGATGTTGATGATGATGATGATGGCTTTGACAATGGCCGTTTGAGTCAAAGGTCCAGTGACAAGGAAATTAATCAAGAGTTGACTGATATAGACACAGGCAAGGAAGATTGCCTCAATTTAGATGAAAAAGAAAATAAGGATGTGAGTGTGTGCTTGACTAGCCAAAATGGTCTCACAACTAAATGGAGTTATCAACTAGAACTGGGTATGAAAATATAGACGACCTAGGCAGAGTTAACATCTATTGCGCAGAATGTCAGCGCTGCCATTCAGTATTGGAAATGATAACAGACAAAATGCTATGAGATGTAAAATACACAAAGGCCCGAGTACAAGTAAAATATTCTGTGTGCACCAATAGCAATATTTAAAAATGCTATTATTATAACATCTCACTGGCTGAATGGAAAGTATTCATAGGCATGCTGTACCTAGCAGGAATTTCTTATGGTAAATGCAAAAATGTTAAGACTTATGGAAAAGTGATGGATCAAAATAAAGTATAAAAATGTAGGCTCATGTGGATGCAAAGATGTATGATTTAAATTTAGAAATTTATTCTGGAACCTAGCCACCAGATCCTTATTTGTTTAGTAATAAAACCAATGATGTTTTGTAAAGACACGTTGCTCCCATCTCCCAAATTAATTGGAATGTGCCCATCAACAATTGGTTTAGCGATTTCCAATTGATGTTACATTTTCTTACAGAGTACAAGCTTACCAGTTTTGAAATTGTATGCAGAAATTTCAAATGAAATATTACAATTTCAAAACATAGATTGTATATTAGTCTTTGGATTTCAATAATATATCCATTGCCTTCATATTATAGCAAAGAAAAAGCAAACTGATATCGCTGATACCAACATTGCACCACAACAGAAATATTGATAGGGAAACCTTGACAAAACAGAAGTTTAGGTGGAAATATTCTACAACAACAACAACAAAAGCAAAATAGATATTATCAATGAATTATGCAGCAACTCTCATGTCACTTCATTCACAAACCATTGGCCAATAAGTTGTGGGTTACACAATTATAAACATGTGTGGCATGAACATCTTGATAGTTTAGAAAGAAAATAAGTTTAAAATATCAAAGAGAAGTTTTCTTAGAGCACCAAGACTGGAACTCATGAGGATTCACTTACAGCACAGGAAAAACAAAATATTTCTTCCTATGGAACTATGCAAAAATTTATGGAGCACATTGAAGAGCTGACAGGAGAACAGGCAGGTGCATATCCCAAAGCTCTATTATGACTACAGGGAAACCAAAAAATATATCCACTGAGCCCTACAAGAAAGGACAGGAAAACAAATCATACATGCTATTAATGTGGACGATATTTGTGTATGGAACTCGTAGTTGGCATGTGTGAAGAATACCTTGGGTTTGACAAGTGAAGCAAATTTTTGTTGTATAGTTCTACTGATATTTTCATTGTAGTTCACATAGGTTTTTATTTCTGAAGTTTTGTAAGCAATTACACAGCAGATGTCACAATATTGACAAGTACTCTAACACTCATCTATGTATTTAACATTTTGTTTTATTGATATCTTATTTTCTTATTATTTAGGTATGATAATTGAAGTAAAGATTATTTTAGAATGCTTTTGGCATTTTCCCTGTAGTTCATCTAGAAATGTACTCCTTATAGGAAATTTATTTCTTTATTCTAGGTTTTGTAAGCAAGTACCCAACTAATATGAAATTGTTGATGTTCATTCTAAATGTTCAATTCATATTATCATTTAATATTTTATTTTAGGATATCTTATCTTTCTGTTAACTACATATTGCACAAAACACTGAGCACCTCCTGACAAAACAGCAAGACCAGAGAGACACCGAATATGTCCAGAGCCAAAAGCCAAAGGACTTTCTTTTAGAAAGAAAAACAAAAAACCCAAACCCAAAATTTTAAGCCTTTCTGAAGGACTGAATTTATGTCTGATGGGAATTCTGATAACAGATATTACCAACTTCAGGACCTCCAGTACTTTAAGGTGTTTTAGTAGACTCATTGCCCCTTTTCTGAAAAAGGAAAAGAATATTAGGGAAAAAGAGGAGAGGAAGCAAGGGATATAGGGAAGCCCACCTACCAGTAGCTCTAACAAGTAAATCTGAAATCTAGTTTTATAACCTAAAAAACAAGAAGGATGAGGAAGATAAACAGATAGTAAATATGAGAAGAAAGAGAAATGTTTCACCCTATAAGCAAGCCAAGTATATGACTCCTCAGGGAACTTTTGTGTATTTCTATTGAGCTGTAGACTAATTTCATGGGACAATCCCCCCAAATCTATGAACTCACACAGGCACTACTTTTAACCTAGCTGTCAACTGGTCACTCTGGCTGTAGTATGGAATGTCAAAACAGAGCCAGAGTAAAAGCCGGTGGCATGCAACAAGATAGAACATCATATTCCGTTCCTTTCTTGAAAACATGAACAAAGAAATTGGTACACCAAATGCAATTGCACAGAATTTTGAGATTTTCAGCCCTCTTGAGGTTAATTTTATTTCATAAATTCACTTGTGCTTGTTTCCTTAAGTTTTAGTTTAAAAACATGAAGCATTTTTAAAATATCATTTGATATGTAATTGGCACGCAGACTCATTATTTTCCACCTGAATTTTATCTTTGCCAGCAAATTATGTTTTGTTCTATAGGCTTTGGTGTGTTTCTTTTTATGTCTGTGCATATCAGCTATAAGAGCAATAGGGCTAGATTTTAGCTAGTAACTAACGGGAAATCTCATTTTATGGGGAAGGTTTTTGTATTTTATTTGTTCAATCAATGCCATACTTATTTGTTCATATGCATCTCCTTTTATTCTTTCAGAATTTACCAAGGGTATTATATCTGTTGATTCAGAATTCCTTCAATATTTCAAATTATAATTCATGGTCATGAAGAGAAATTTTTATTTGTATAGCATCTATCTTGTGGATTCTCCGTGCAAAGATAGTATTTTTCACATCCTCATCAAACAGTGATTACGTTTACTTCAATAGGAAGTTGTCATTGTTATTTATAATCTAATTGTCAGAATTTATGTGGAAGAAGGGAACAATTCTCACTTTCAAGTTGATTTTAAAAAAGAAGTTCACTAGAAAGTGTTTCACTTTGTTTTGACTGATTCACATTTCTAACCTTTAGCAAATGCAATTGGCTCTTAAAAGACTAAGTTCTATTTAATAGCTCAGAAACTAGACTTTAAGCAAAATCAAGGAGTTACGTTTGAATTACATGTTCCTCATAAATAAATTTTAATTGACTTTTGGTACATTTGATACATATGATATGATCACATTAAAGATTGAGACTTTGTACCTGTACATGACATATTCTGATTCTCATTTTTCTTCTTTTTATTTTGATTTCTTCCAAGAAATTTATATATGGTGAAACAGGGCTTTTGGACAAAATCATGAATTTTATGTAGTATGTTCTTGATTTTGTCATTGATTTTGCATGCATTTCAAACGTAAGGAAAAAAGCCATTGGGTGAGAAGTTTACACCAACTTTTTGTGTTATTTCCATTAAAAAGTCATTGATTTTTTTAAATACTATGGAGTATTACCCTGCCACAAAAATGATAAGTTTGAGTTATTCATACTGAAATGGACATACTTTGAGCATATACTCATAAGTGAAATCAATAGGTCATAGATATGTAAGTACCATATCTTTTCCCTGGTATGAGAAGCTGAAGATGTAAATGAGTTCTAGAATGTGAAGCTGAAAATATTCAAAGGGAAAAAGGTAGGGTAAGTAACAAGGGGAATAAAAAAGTATGTTGTTACAAAAAAAGCAAAGCCTATGTATATAAGGGGTGGGGAGTCGTAGGGTCAGTAGGGAGGGAAATGAGAAAATGGCAATTATATAATATTTTGTCTACTCATTTCAATACTCATTTCTGTCCTCTCCAGAGTAACTGATTTCGCGAAAGTGTATCAGCTTCTTATGACTTTAGTATATAAAGACACACCTCGTTTTTTAGTTTATATCTCCTGCTTTTGCTAAGTTTTATCTAACAGCACAAGTTTTATTTACTTAATTATAGGACAATAGACTCAGTGATGTTTGTGTGTACATTGTGTATGTGCGGATTTTTTTCTCCAGGTTCCTGCCATCATTTCCTTTGTAGGATCTGCTCTGAAGCAGGACTAAGGAGCCTCATCCCATGGCTTTGATAGGCAAACTAAGTTTTGTCATCATCCCCGGAAAAGACAGTGACTCAAATTCCTGGGCAAAATGAGGATCTAGAACAGTTATCTCTGCGAAGTCCTCTTACCAGCATCTCTGCTCAGAAGAAGGGAGGTCAGGCTACAATGATTTGTCCAGAATAGTGTTCCTAAGACTCAGAAGGAAATGAAAGGAAAACAGAAGCATGTATGTTGTTTTCCACATTAGTATTTGTGATAAAAGTAATGACATAACCGTGGAAGATTCAATGAAAATAGGGCCTCTTTGTTTTGTTTTGTACCCACAGCCTTGCATATTCTCAGCAAATGACCCAGGACTGAAACCCAAGGCCACTGTACATAGTTTCAAAAGTGTTTTATTGTGATATTGCTAGCATGAATTAGAAAGCAATTTTACTATAAAACTGCTATCAATATCTCCTATTTCTCAATACCTATCAAACATTTTGTATTATGAAATAAGAAGAAAATGTTCAAAGGGGAAGGAGAATTGGGGGTCACAGGGAAACATAAAGAAAGGAAAGAAAAAATTTGATTGCAAAAAGGAAAAAACAGAAACAAAGCTAACATATACAAGGAGGTAGCGGGTTGAAGGGAAGGCAGGGAATGGGAGAACATAAAAATCAAAATATATCACGTACAGGTACAAATTCTCAATGAGGAATGTGACCATAATGTATTCCTAAAATGTACCCATAAACTCAATAAAGGAAAAAAAATTCCTATCAGAAAAGAAAATCTTCAAGAGAAGAATATATATGGATACTGAAAATAAACAGAAAATATCAAAACAGTGTTTCAATGCTCTCTTGATTTTATTCAAGAGAAATGTTTCCATCCCTTCACTATGAGAAGATCAAGATTGAGAAATAAAACTTTAGATCCCATCTAAAGTTAACCCTCAATGAGACTTAGCAATCTTGGATAAAGCCTCAAGTGGTGATAGCCCAGTGTAGACAAATTAGACATCTGTGGTCCATGCAAAGAAAATATGAGGCACCTCTGCAGGAAAGTGGGATTGTGCAGGCTGCATCACAATCTGCAGAAAGGTCCAGGGAAATGAAGTATCTTGGGGGAATTCTGGGGAAACTATAATAGGCTGCCTCTTGCTCTTTGTCTTAGAAGAGCAGACTGCTTTTAGCAGCATGTAAGAACAACACAAAACATATGCTTCTGTGTGTGTGAGTGCTCGTGTGTGTATGTGCAAGAAAGAACTTGAAAAGAAAGCATGGATTTTTGTGATTAATAAACCTGTCAAAGTGTATATAGAGCATCTTTGTAATTTTTGAGCTACTTTTTTTTCACTATAAAGCTATACTGCAGCTAACAAATAAAGAATTTCAAATTATAAAAGTTGGTTATGATTCTGCTATATTATTTTATTTGTAGCTTTTAATCTGATTTCCACCTACCTTTAGGACTCATAAAGTTGAGTTATATCTAGCAATCCAATCCTTAAAAGATTCTTCATGGTGTCGTTGTATCATAAATATCTCACTGAAATAAGAGAGTGCTGGGATCACCCTCACTCATAGGACTCAGAAACTAAGAGGCCCACTTCTATCAGGAAACAGAAACAG
Source organism: Petromus typicus (assembly GCA_004026965.1). NCBI lineage: Eukaryota > Metazoa > Chordata > Mammalia > Rodentia > Petromuridae > Petromus > Petromus typicus. Next base: position 22,168 of record PVIR01008829.1, on the reverse strand, counting down.
AACTCAGACTTAATGTTTTGTCTTCAGTTATTGTATTCTCTTTACTGAACAATCTTTGTTCTTGGGATCAAAATAATAGTTAATGTATTACACTTAAGAGTTTCCAAAGCTATGTCATTATATTATCACATGCATTGCTTTAAATATTTTTCCATCTGGGAACTATATAATATACTTATCATATTTTTTATACAGAAAATAATGTTTTAGGTAAAGTAACTGATATTCTGAGGGGAATGAGTGTCAAGTAAATGTTAAGCCAAAGCTCTTAGTTCCTAGAAGCTATGTTTCTTCCACCAAGTCACACTGGTGATCATTTTTCTTTTCTTTTTTCTTTTTTCCTCTTTCTTTTTTCTGTGAAGAGGATCGAACATATGAACTTGCACTTGCAAGGGAGGCAACGGCACCCCTGAGCTAATTCTGTAGCCATATGCTGGTGATTTTGATGTACAGTTGTTGATTATTGGAAACAATATAGTGGAATAATTTGGAAATGTGTAGATGTGGATTTTAAAAGGCAAACTGCATAAGAAAATTGAAGCTTTGTCTCAGTGATTATTATTTTTGTATTTTTTCACTGATATACTTTGATACAAGGGTTTTAAGAATGCTAGGCAAGTGTTCTGCCAGCCTCTGAGGTAGATTTAAACCTGAAATCCTAAGCAAACATAGACAAGCTGGCTAATGAGACTTTTCATGAAAATATGAGGACAAATTTGCAGACTCTGTGCCCTCAAAAAATGGTGGTCTTGAATTTTTTAGATTGACAAACATTGTGCATATTTATGGCATACGTATGTTTATATAAATATTTTATATCTATATGGAAATGAGTAAGAAGCTAGTTAACATAGGTACCACCTCATATACTTATTTTTCTTTATGACAATGTTTAAAATATATTATCGTAGGTATTTTCAAGTATAATACATTCTTTCTGAGACTGACGATCTTTTGCTTGTTTAGACCTAATTTTATTGCAAAAATTACCCTGTGTCATCTACAGTTCTGTAATTTTATATTCATCTTATATTTTATTATACTTCATGTTCCCTCTAGAAAATATCACTAGATTTTATTATCAAAAAACATTGCTTTTCAAATTCTCAGTGCGTGCTCTTGCTTCACCCTGGGTCTCTTTCCGTCTTCAACAGATGTAAAAACAGACCTCTCTGGCTTATAGGACAGCCATCTTTTTGCAAAGTACTTTAAATTGAACTCATTTTCTCAATAATAGAAGAAAGTCATTTTATAAAAACATCATTTTCAACAGAAAATCACAGAAAATCCATTCCTTTTGTTAACTTCCAAAAACAAACATCAAATAGTGAAGAAATGAATATGTTTAGCTGTTTGGGTGCTATATCCTAGTGATAGGATAGATAAAATAGAAGATAAGATAAAATAGAAGATGACCATTTGATAAACATGATTTGATAAATTGTTCAAAAACTGTTCTGAGGATTTTACTAGGAGCTTGGAAAAAAGTAGTTGCAATAATGAAATTAAACAGGTTTATAGCATTGGTATTTGACACTTTGAGGAAATTCCAAAATTATTTTACCACAACTCTGCTCCTGAAACATGTTTTGCTTCAGAACATCTATTAATATCTTCTCAGATAAAATTCAATAAAGGAGCTGATCAGACTTATGTCAGAAGTGCAGATAAAATTTACCAGTAAAAAATAGGAATTGTGATAGATATCAGTGCATTCATTTTTGTCCAATCTACAATCTCTTATTTTTCTTAATGTGCAGATAAAACATAGTTTACTCAACAATGTTGAATATTATATATTCTATATATAAGAAAAAAACCTTGATCACTGAAATCTATCGCACTTTATAGTCGACAATCAGTTGGAAGGTTTTGAAATTGAAGAGGAAATCACACTCTCCTCCCTTTTGCTGCTATAGTACAGAGTATGACAGATATATGTTCTCCATTAGTTTTACTACTCTTTTCCTGGTCCTCTTGAATGTTTTGAAGACATGGTATTATTTCCCTATCCAATACCATCCATCTCTTTTCCACTTACAAAAACCTACTTTTCAGGCTTCAGATACAGTCTGTCCTTTTCACTACTTTTCTTGGATGACTCCATGGAAGAAGGAAGGACTTTGTAAGCCAAGCTACTGTGTAGAATTTGGAAGATTTGAGGCTATTCTTACGTCCATTGAAGTCTATGCCATTTGGAGGAAACAGGATTCTTAAAATGGAAACAATGATACTGAATTATCTTTCCTTGGTGTAAATCTAGTTCCTAATCATAAAATGTGGGGGGGGGGATTTCTTAAAGCATAATTGTTAGCCTTATTTCATTCCATGTTAAAATTGAGCACAACTTTGACATTTAACATGTTTTTTTTTTCTCCCAGAAAAAGGCTTCTGTGTTGAATGTGAATAGCTGTGGAATTAGAATTAATGTGGTTCACCATCACTACATAGAAATCAAAGAGTGAAAATAACCAAAAATTTATACTCAGGAGATAGGATATGGTGAAACCCCATTTTTTTCTAATCACAGTATCTCTCAAATTCAGTTTTCTTATAAGAAAGGAAAAGTAAAAATTTCCATGATAATCAGATTATATATATATATATATATATATATATACTCAACTACAAGGAGATACTAAGCCTTACATCATTGTTGTCTAATCTCACTACTCTTGTCATATAGGAGCTACTATTTACCGAACTATTAAATACATTGTGTTAAGGATAGAATGTAGCTGAGGATTCTACAAAACTTTTTGTGAATTCCTACTTTACTGTAAATGGACATTTATCACAATGAGGACAAGAATATCACAGGAGAGCATAGTAGAATCTTTCTTTCAGTGTGTTATTTTGTGGTAAGCACTAGCCATGTGCAAGCATTCAAATTTATCTTAAAATAAAATAATTTAAATTTACAGTTATTTGACTGCATCAGTGTCTCTTAAAAAACTATGCAGACCTTTAAGAGCATCTCTACTCTCTAAACATACTGAAAGTACCGAATATTGATTTACATGATACATAAAGTGTTTGCAAAGTGTTTAATATGAGGAAGGTGAAATGATAGTGTTGCAATAGAAGAGAACCATGATGGGAAGCAGAATGAGCAAAGCTTTTGTGAGATGCTGATGGATACATGCAGGGGGTCTGAGGATTGCCTATAAGTATTAATCAAGTGATAATACGACTAGTTGGTATTACTTCATACAGTAGGTAGCTAGGACTTCAGCCAGTTCAATAAAATTATTTTAACTTCCTTTTCATAACGGTCATTTTTCTTGTGACTCCTATTGTGCTTGAGTGTTCTTCAATTAAGAAAGAAAAGGCTCCCCATTCTTTTTACTGCATGTGAATTATGATTGGGGCTCACTGAAGAAAAAATATACCTGACTATGCTATTCATGGAGTGTCTCCATACGTGAGAGGATTCTTCCAGGCTGGCTGTAGATCTCAGAAAGATTGACTAGGTCCATCTACCTCCTGACTATGCACCTGTGTGTCAAAGCTTTACTGTTAACATGTAGAGAAATTCAAAATTGTCTTTCCCTGTACAGTAACTACATTCAAACATTGCCATGCATATCTGATATAGAGAAAATCTGCTAGCAATGAAAAAAAGACTACTTCTAAATGTGGACCAGACCATATGGTTTGCTATTTGAATTATCCCCATTTGAATTCTGCAGGAAATGTAACACAACTAATAAATATGGCCTGAAGCATGGAATGTTCTGGACTAAAGCTATTTTAAAGACAATGTATGGCTTTGAGGATTTCCAGGAATTTTAGGCTATAGGGGATATTATTTTGTTTTTTGCTGAGCTCAGTGCTGCCTTTCAGAATTATTAAAAACAATTCAGATTAAAATGGCTATTGCTTAGTGGAAGTGGAGACACATAAATGAAACTATTTCATTTATGTGTGACACAGCATGTATGGACAGCTAACATTTTTGGCCAGTGTTAAGCTAACTCATATTCATAAAGCTACACTTTAAATATTATAATTTCATTGCATATATACACAAATATAAAACTTTTGAAAGGATTTCAAAACTTTAACTTTTAACTTTTTAAAACTTTTTGAAAGGATTTTCGTGGTGGTGGAATAAAAGGAATGTGGATATAATACCATACTATATTAGATCATAAATGGGTGTTTTGGTAAATAAAATTTTGGCTCAAATGGCCTTTTCTCCCATTTGCTGTTGTTGTAAATCTGGAATTTAAATTACTTTAAAAGGAGCTGTCAAATGCTGTTGTCCATTTTTGTGTGTGGGTAAAGAATAATCCTCTTAGAGATGGAATTTGTGAGGCACTGACAGTGAGAGAGTAAGTCAAATAATATTTTATTTTCTACTGTAATGGTAAGTACATATCTTTAAATACACTATTAATCCAACAAAATATTGCATACTAAGTCATTTGGATCCATCAAATAGCTCCAGTATAACTGATGGGTTATTGCATTACTATTTAATTTAGCTTTGTTTTAAAGGCACAGCACTTACTATTAATTTAGTTGACTGTATAACCAAATATAGACAGAAATCTGCAAGAAGATGGATAATACACAGAAAATAATTCTTGTTGTTAAAAGAATTATAATGCATTAATTTCCTAGGAGACTGACATGCAAGGCTACTTGCACCCTTCACATTCACCTTTGGTGTAACTGAGGAGATCAGGATTAGAAGGAAAATTCAATTATTTGTGATCTGATGATTGCATCTCTCATCTAAAATATTAATGGTACCATTTGCTATTAATTGTAAGGCTTTAATTTGCTCTCAGAACAATTTTTATATATAAAGCCAACTCTACTTTCAAGAAGACTTACTGAAAATCAATCTCAATTTCATTTGTGATATTTAAAATTGCATCCTCTCATTTCTGCTCAATTATCCCACATTCAGATGATTTGTTAAATATCTTGTGTCATAGAATCAATATATGAAATTGAATGCTGTGTGTGTATTTGTGTAATTTAGAAAAATTTTCCAAAGCCCCCTTACTACCGTACCACTTAACCTTAGCAAGTTTTTCAAGGTGAAATCTGACAACAATTACTTAAGTATGTAGTTCATGAAATTTATACTAATTGTTCAAAGGCAAATCTTATTTTAATTTGTAGAATTATTGTGACAATAGTTCAGAGAATTTTTGTACATATGATTCAATTTACTCTATTAATACATATTATATTACTAGGGTATGTTTTTCAAAAGCAACAAATAAATATAAATGCTATTAAAGTCTGCAATTCATTCAGATTGCCTCAGTTTATCTAAAGTCGATTGTTAATCTCATTTAGAATACTTCATTGCAATTCATAATGTTTCTTTAGGTTCCTATAAGCTATGACAGTTTTTCAAATGGATAACACTGACAGTTTCAAAGACTAGTAGCCAGATATTTTAAGGACCTTCTCAATTAGGATTTGACTGATATTCTGGTTGTTATTTAGAAGAGGTTATAAGCTCTGGGGAGGAATACTATTGAAATTAAAGTGTATGCTATGGTTTGAATATATCTTCCAAACTGAAGTGTTAGAAACTTGATCCGCACTGTAGACTGGAATGTAGGGATTCTCTGAAAGTGTATAGGTCATGAAGGCTCAATCTTCATGAATGGATTAATGTTATGATATAAGGTGTGATCAAAACATGCGATGAAGTTTAAATTAAAATAGTTATTACAGTAAGAGAGATTGCCATTGATCTCCCGCTTTCTGAAGCAGTGAAATCCTCTTTCATGAGTGTTTTTAGTTACACTAGCCTAGCTTCCTTAGTGCCTCTGAATCCATGCAACATATTTATCTCTGTTGGTCCTTCAGCTTTCTGGAAGAGTCAGACTTCACATAGTCAGGTCCAGTGGGTAAGGAGGACAAAGATACAGTAATGCTTTACAGTCTTAGCTTTACACTGGATGGCATTTGACAGCAGCAGTGCATGTATTTTGATCACATCTTGTAAAGACTCTCAGCACTGTTGCTGAAAGTGGCAAGAATGATAGAATAAAGTCAAGGAGTCTTAGCTGGGGATTTAGGGCAGTGGTTCCGGCTCCTGTCTTGTAAGTGCCCAGTTCCATCCCTGGTAAATCACACACAGCAATGCCAGGTGTGGTGACTCATGCTCACTAGCAATCAGTAACACACACACACACACACACACACACACACACACACACACACACACACGCAGACATGGAGTCTTTTGAGGGAAGTTAATGGTAGTGTGTCTTTCAATCCAATTTTTTTTAAAAAAATGTAAATCTGTACAGTATAATTTATTATACCATGTACAATGGGTTTGTGGAAATGGGAAGCAGAGTTATTCCTATTTGCTCTTCCATGTCTTGTCATGCTTGAACAGAGGATGAAGATATTGCCAGGTGCCAGATGCCAGCATCACGACCTTGGATTTTCTAGCCTCCATAATGTGAGAAAATACTTCTATTCATTATAAATCACTCAGTCTCCTATATCAGCACAAAAAAGACTACCACAGTTCTATTATCATCACATCGAGTGTTCATACTTCCTTACAGTTGTGAATTACAACACTTCAGTCTCTTCCTTCAGTTTCTTCCTTTTCTCTTCATTTCTAAACACAGGCTTTGTTTCTGTAAGCCGTATTGGTTCCCTGTACCGGAGAATGCTAGTAGAAACCAAGACCAATGTGCTAATTGTAATCATGTGGCACTTTAAAAATCTTTTTTAAAAAATCCACTGATGAGCCTCTTTGATAAAATAATATGAAAGCTTTTATATTTAATCAAGAAAATTTGAAGCCACCCATGCATTTCAAGTACAAATGTAGATATTTTTGGACATGAATAAAATTGAAATGAGTTTCTGAGGGTTACCAGTCCTCCACTTTTAAAGATTTACCTCTGGTCTTTTAAAGATAAATAATTCATGCTTATTTTGATTAAAAAAAGGAGTAAGTGTTTCAAAATTGAAGCCGAGAGTAAACTTCTGTCTGACTTGTAGGAGTGTTTTTCAAATTGAGTCAGTTATAGGCATAACTCTTCTACTGATGTTTAAAACAGTTTCTTTAAAGAATGTCTCATCTCTGCATTGGAAAAGTATCTGAGATTAAGCAACTGTCCTGAAAGAAAAAAAAAAAATGACCTTTGGAATCATTAGTATGTTAAAAATTCTTACTTCATCTGGGGGCAGTGGGACAGGTCTGTAATTCTAGGTATTCAGTATGCTAAAGTAAGAGAATTGCATATGCAAAGCCAGCCTGGACAACTTAGCATAATCTTGTCTAAAAAACAAAAGCAAGAGTCAAAGTCTGCAATACAGTATTTATGTAACATATATTAAGTCCTAGCTTTAAACCCTAGTCCTTAAAATCAACAGAAGCTTATTTCTTCTATGGTGAGATGATAATTATGCACATCAATATGATCTTTCACATATATGGTAGATTTCTAGTGGCCTTGACTTTTTTTTTTTTTTTTTTTTGAGACAGGGTCTCTCTTTGTGGTTCAGGCTGGCCCTGAGCTCAGCCTCAAAGTCACATCACAGCAATCCTCCTGCCTTTGCCTCCCGAGTGCTGGGATTACAGGCGTGAGCCACCACGCCCGGCACTGTGGTATGTGGTACTGGTTGCTGCTGGGCGTGAGTCTCCACACCCAGTATGGTATGTGGTTACCGGGGAATCAAACCCGGGCCCTTGACCTTGCAAGACAGGCGCCGGAACCACTGAGCTAACTCCCCGGCCCCCCCTTTGACTTTTAATAACCAGCAAATACTTCCCAAGGACCAACAGCACCAGTCCCTAGGAACTTCTTCAATTCTTGAAGACTTCATATTTATTTGCGCTGAAGTTTATAAACCAACAGAAAGTGTTCATGGATGAGGAGAATAGGATGGATCTTTTTTTTTTTAAATTGAAATCTTTATTGGTACATTACATATATGTATCATGATTGCACTCCATAATGGGGATTTGTACCAGTATAAGACACAACTTAATTCTCATTTTTTTCCCATAGCCCTACTCACCCTACCATGCCGTACATACATTAAATTTGTTTCCTTTCTTTTTTGTTATAATCTCATTATTTTCCCGCCTTCATCCTATTTTACTTTGAGTATTTTCTATTTCACAATATATAACACAGAATTTTAGGACTCATTTACATCTTCATTTTCTCATACCAGAGAAAAGATGCGATATTTACCTATCTATGACCTATTTATTTCACTTATGAGGATGAATCTTTTACAGCAGTTTCTGTAAGGACTGATACAAGCTGAGTTAACTAAGTCTCACTGCAGCATGAGAGCACAGCTTTTTATAGTCTGAAAGAGCACAGATATAAGCTTCTAGTTTAGATGGTATTTATATGAATTCTTAGAGAACCCAATGTGATAATCTGTTTAGCTAAATTCTGTAAAGCTCAGTGGATCTACATTAGGACACATAGGCTATTAGTACCATTTGGCTATGTGTATTTGCATACATTTTTATGTATACACACATAAACAGGTAAAGATAGGGGAGAAAAAGGGCAAATGTAAATATAAGTTCTGTTAAGTAATTTGGCACATAATTTTTGGAAATTTTACTAACTGCTATAAGGGATTTCATAAGAGTAGATTTTCAGTGTAGTCCCTTGAATTTTTCCTTACCACTGTTAAGGACTGAGGAGATAAAAGGAAAAAAAAATTAAAGCAGACTAACACAGATGAGAAATTACCCTTATTGCAGAAACACTGCTCATTTGCTTCTGGCATAAACTGAGGGAGAGACCATATATTCACATCACGGCATAATGGCACACTGCAGATCATTTCTCTATGCACTCTCATTCCAGACTAATTTGTCAATTGTCAGTTAATTCAGCATCTTCTGCATCCAGATAAATATAGATTTGTCTTTCAGTTGACGGTAAATACATTGCAGGCAGCAGCTAGCTGGAAGTGTGAAGGTGACTTTCTTGCAGCAGGTAATACTGTAAAGTACACTAGAGAGGAAACATCAGGATGTGCAAAAAAAAAAAAAAAAGTGTGGGGTCATTGCACCATCACCATGATGGCTCTTCTTGGCCAGTGCAGTCTCCTTAGTCATGATAAGGTAATGAGGGCCAGATAACTGTCCATAAGAAAGGTCCGAGGAAGTCACATTCCAGTCTCTGTGACTCTGTGGTTTCCTTAGCTTTGCTTCGATCTATAGTAATTCCTTCCTGATCTGAGGTTTTGATCTACTCTGCATAAGTTACTTGTGGTCAAGTTCCATCTGAAAATATTAAATGGCCAATTCCAGAAACAAATAGTTGATAAATGTAGATTGTGTACTATTTTGAGTAATGTGATACAATATAGTAGCATTTGAGTTTTTTCTGCCTAGAACATGAATCCTGCCTTTGTCCCACTTATTTATTCTCTGTAGGTCTTACCTGACATTTATCACTTAGTAGCTCTTCCAGTTAGCAAATTCACGGCCCTAGGGGGTTATGCTTGTCTCCAAATAAGATTTATTTTATTTAATAATGGGTTGAGAGCCTGATGTTAAGTTAGGATTTGGCACATTTGAGGATTTTAGACATTTACTGGAGGCTTGGAATATATGCCTTACAGAGAAGGTATAAATATTGTATTGCCCTCAGACCTTTTGAAAAATGTGAGGAACAAATACATAGTTAAACTAATAAATGCATGTTTTATTTCGATAAATTCCACAGCCTCACATCCTCACAATGGGGCTTAAGGAGGAGTAAAGTGCAACAACACTCACCAGTGGTCTAGTCAACTGGTGATTCCATCGTTAAATGCAAGAGAGGATGGGTTGCTGGGACATGCCTGGAAGGGACTCTCTCTCTCTCTCTTTCTCTCTCTCTCCTTCCTTCTTGTTATATCACCACCAACTCTCCTGGGCCATGTTGCCCTGACTTGGAGCCAGCTGACTATGGACCAAAACTTGGGCAAATTGTGAGCTAATATAAACTTTTCTCTTTTAAGTAGTAATTTCTGGGAATTGTCTCAGTGATGAGAAAATAAAACAACACATAATATAAATTTTCACTCGCTATGATTTTTTGACGCCCTATACAGTTATCACTAGAGGGTCACCTCAAAAAGTTAGGAGGTTATTGCACAATATTGACTATACATACTACAGCTCATTTACAACCTCATTTTCTCATACCAGAAAAGATACAATATTACACGTCTGTGATTTATTTATTTCATTTATGAGAATGTCCTGAAGGTACATCCATTTGAGTATGAATGACTCAGTCTTACCATTTTTAATGACAGAGTAATACTCCATTCTGTAGAAGAAGCACATCTCCTTTATCCAGTCTCCAGTTGAGGACATTTTGGTTGTTTCCAAGATTTAGCAATCACAAACTCAGCTGCTATAAAGATGGGTGCACATATGTTGCTGTGAAATGAATCTTTTAATTCCTTTGTGTATATACCTAGCAGAGCAATAGCTGGGTCAAGTGGAATTTCCAATCCTAGCTTTTTGAGGAATCTCCACACTGATTTCCATAGAAGCTATGAGTCTACACTACCACCACCAGTGGAGAAGTGTTCCATTTTCTCCACAGCCTCACAACTTTTATTGCTGGTTAACTCTGAAATACCAGCCATTCTTGGTGGAGTGAGATGAAATCTCAGTGTTATTTTCATCTTTGTATCTCAAATGACAAGTAATATTGAGCATTTCTTCATATATTGCTTAGCTGCTCTTACTTTTTCTTCTTAAAATTGTCTGTTCATTTCAGATGTCCATTTTTTAATTGCCTCTTTAAATTTGGGTGGGCTGATTTTTTTTAAGCTCCTTATATATTCTAGATAGTAGCATTTTGTCTGAGAAACAGCTGGTAAAGATTCTTTCCCATACTGACGTTGTCTTTTCACTCTGTTGGTGGTACCATTGCTGTGCAGATGCTTTTTAATAGAGATCCCATTTGTTGATTTCTTCTCCCAATTCTTGTGCTATGGAGGTTTTATTCAAGAATTCTTTCCTTAAGACATTGTCTTCAAGAGTTTTATCTAACCTGTTTTGTAGCAGGTTTAGAGTGTTTGTTTTAATATTTAGGTCTCTTATCTGGTACAAACTCTCAGTGTTGAATGAGATGATGATGTGTATTCATAAAAAAATAAAGTTGTGGTTCTTCTACAGAATGGAGTATTACTCTGCCATAAAAAATGATAAGACTGAATCATTTGTACTTAAATGAATGTACCTTGAGGATATCCTCATAAGTGAAATAAATAGGTCACAGATGAGTAAACATTGTTTCTTTTCTCTGGTATGAGAAAATGAAGACGTAAATGAGTTCTAGAATGTATGTTATATTGAATGAATGTATAGTGTGAAATAAAAAATACTCAAAGTGAAATCGGGGGAAGAGGTAAATAACAAGGAGGAAAATACTGAGAAAATAACAAAAAGGAAAGGAAATAATGCTTATGTATATGGGAAGTGGGGGCGGTAGGGTGGATAGAGGTATGGGGAAAAAAGGAATTAAGCTGTGTCATATACTAGTACAAATTCTCATTGTTGAGTATAATCATGATGTGTATATGTAATGTACCAATAAAGATTTCAATTAAAAAAGTAGATTATAAAATTAAGTGAGTATAGAATATTAGAAAGTATAGTAAAATTTTAAAATAATGAATTATAAAAATTTAAAGCAATGCAAAGTAAAGTAAAAAAATTGTATCTGGTAGTCAAATGATTTATCAAGTGTGCCAAAAAGATCAACAGAATCAGCAATTGTTGGGCATCTACTAGGATTATATTTTTTTTATCCCTAGCCCCAAATTACTAAACCTGATATTCAAACATGGAGCCCAAGAAAATTTTTACATCAACAAGCCCACCAGATGAGTCTATGTGCATATTACTGGTCAAATTATATACATTAATGTTCCTGAAACTAGAGAGAGTATGGATTCATTTGAAAGAAACAACACAATTTGCAGTGAATGGATTACTTGAAATTTTGTGTTAATTTATTTGTCCAACATACCAAAGATATTAAATTTAAAGGATATTTCAGCCCTTCAGAAAAAAACTTACATACATTATTTCTGATAGGTCTGATCTGCCTCAGATAACAAAAGCTGTTAAGGTAATTTGCATACATATATACATACATATATATGCATATATACATATATACATATATACATACATATATATATAGTGGCCTTTCTAACTCCACTTGTAAGGTGAGGATTATGTGAACTGTATTTGGTGGGCAGATTTCAACAGAAACTAATTCACTCAAAGCTAATACACTATCACGGGTAATGTCAATAGTGTTGGTGATATGGAAAGACATTTATAAATTATGACTCCTGATTTCATTTGCTTATCATTTGTATTTACTTAGGAAAACTCTTGGAAAAGATGTATTTCACTAATAGATATTTGAATACATATAAATCATCCAATTTCTAATTTGGGCCTATCTTCAAAACCAGAATTCAATTTATTTTACATACTTAGCCTGGTAAACAAATGCGGTGTTGACTAGTCTCTGATGAACAGATATTTATAATGTTCTTATGGTAATTCATCAATTGTTGAGGCATATAATGTAGTGGTAAATGATAAATATTAAAGAAAATTAGTTTTCTACAACAAAGTAGAAATGTATGAATAATCAAACTTGTACAGAAAATACAAGATGTTTTAAATAATATTTAAAACCATCAAGGACAAAAGTAAAAAAAGAAGGAAGTGTTTACTATCAAGTAAAAAAAAATTCATATTCTTATATAGAGGCACAAAAATTTTGCTTTCCCCACTGCAAGATTCATATCTGACACTTCTGTAAGAAAAGACAGATTAGTAAACAAAAGAGTGTAAAAGTTATTTGTATAAATTTGTATATGACATGAGAGATGATAGAAATGAAGATCCAAAAACACAATTGGTAGTATATTTCTATTCCGAGGTGAGATAAAGAACTGACACGCAAACATTTCTATGATTGGACAAAAGGTCATTACCTAAATGTGATAAGCTGAAGGGAAACCTTAGCAAGGAGCGTCTTTCCAGCTTCCTACTGGAGTCTTGGTATAATGTACCTTTGCTCCCTCACTCCTTGTATCAGGCAGGTTTTTTTTTTTTTTTTTTTTTTTTTTTTGCAATGTAGAATTGCAAATGCAATCATATTGCAATATAACTCATTGTAAGGGATATCAATTTGTTGGCTGCCTTTAAGGGAGAGGAGTTCTAATTTCTATATTTGCCTTGAGGTGGAAAAATTCATACTTTTATGATATTTCTGGGGAGAAGTAGGATAGAATAAAGGAGGACAGAAGTCAGAGAGAAATTCTTGCTTTAGAAATGCTTCAAGTTGCTTTGAGTTCAAAATACTCAAAACGTGTATCTTGAGCTCTTCTAATACTTAGATTAAAAACAGAAGCTGAGAAATCTAGAAGAAAAAGTAAAATGTCAAAAATTACTAAGTAGTAATAAACATCGCTTAAAATGGACAAAATAAAACAATTCAACATTGTGCACAATTAACCAGAAAAATTTGTAAGAATAACATAGCTTGAGCATTTGGGATGAAATTAGAATACAAATGCTAATAAGCATATGTAAAAACAGTTAGATTTTCTTAGACATAAATGAAAAGGTGATGTTGGAACTATGTAGAAAACTTCATAATGAATTCATTAAATCTCTAGTAAGGATAAAACAAAATTCAAGTTTTGATATACTAAATTCAGAATTGTCCAGAATAAACTAGGAATAAAAAGCTTGCATAAAATACATGTTCAATTAGTCAGCACTGACAATTTGTGTTCTATTAAACTCATGGAAAAGTTCAAAGTTAAATTTCACCAGCTACCATTCTGGAGAATCAGGAAGACTGAGAAAGCATCCAAGTAGAGTGAAAACCATGAACCTCCACTTAGCGATGTCAATACAAATTTCTACAAATAAAAAATCTGTAGCATTAATTATAGGTTTATGATTAGTACAGCTACTATATATTTTAATTTACAACAAGGAGAAATAAAAATATAGAAAAAGACATTAGTATATGGTCTTTAATTAGTGTTATAGAATTGACCTATAATATGCAATAAAATTATAAATATGTATTGATGAATTTGCTATACTGTTCATATGAAAGCCTTAACCTGTACAAAGAGACAGATATAACTTGTGTTACACCATAGTAGATGAGATTAACTTTCAAAATTCTGCAAATATAAATATTGTAAGATCGGCTAAAGATAGTAAATAATTATTTTAATCTCATAACCTTAGAAAGATGTACATAAATACCATGTTTAGATGGAAGACCCAGAATAAAGATGAAATCAGCTTATTGGAGGGGTTGATGGTGTAGCTGGTTGGAAATGCATACACCCCACGTGTGAGGGTGGGGTTCCCTCTCCAACACCATGAAAAATGATCAACAGTTTGAAAACAAGTTATGAGTATATGAGTTGAACTTTAGTGGTCCATGGTCCTTGTCCACAGTACAAGGTGGGAGAGAGGAAGTCTGTGCCAGTAATAAATGGTTTTGGATTTAATGACCAAATGTAGACAAAGTCAAAGACTTGGGAGAAAAAAAAGCCAAATGATGCAAAAACATCCGTATAAATCAGAATATCTAAAGGGCTAAACATTGGATGAAATGTGCATTAGAAAAACAAAACACTTTCATGAACACAAAGGTGACAAAGAAATTTGTCTCTTTATGACTGAGTTTTATAAACAACAGAAAGATCCTCCAAATTATGGGTTTTTAATAGCAAAATACAATCCTACATAGTTGATGTATGTGGGCAACTGGCACAAAATAACAAAGGCAAAATTTCTTTGGAAGACTTGATCTCAGTGCAGGTTAAATGAAAAAATCTTAAATTCCTGTTGAAGTTGAAATCACAATTCAAAATTGTAGAGTGAAGGCACTGTAATTAAATGTCTCTTCAAGACATCTAATGGGAGAAGTTATGTGCAAAAAATAAGAGCTATTAAAGAAAAAATATTTTATTAGTGATTGCACTAATGGAAACATAAATACTGAAATTGAAAAATTTATAAAAATATGTTAAAACTAGTCAATGTGAAAAATTCAGGTAAGTTTTAAAATTGATTTTATATGAATGTTATTTATTATGTGTATCATTGCATTAAATAAATGTCTATGTAAAAGAAGAAACATCTAAATAAAGAGGTAGCTTTTCCTACTAGGAAGTGAATAACCTAGAGCCACAGAAATGAATATGGGAAAATTTTCAACTTCTGTTTTTTCATTCTCTATAATTTTTGAATTGTTTAGCAGGAAAATAAGTATGAAAGTGTTTAATATTTAACTAACTTATCACACTAAACTGAACTCAGCTCAACTTATAATGTCAGAGTAGGTTCCTGTGAAGATCTGTGAATCAAGAGTAGAGAAGAAATTTTCACTTCTACATTAATTTTCATCTTACAGTATTTATCTGAATGAGTTACTTTTCAAACAAAATATTTTTACTCAAAAATTTAGTAATGAAAATAAGAAAAAAAAAAAGAAAAAAAAATTGAGGTAAAGCCAGAAACACAATACTGTTAGGGCCTGAAATCTCTTCACTGCAAAACAGAACTCAACTCACATGTAATCACAAAGGTGCTTTATTAACACAGCATGCCGTGGGTCTCCCGAACCAGTCAGAGAAACCCTGATGGCAGAGGCTGTCTCTTTTTTATAGTAGTGTACAAACAAGTTAAGGTTACAACAGTACATCAGGCCACCTGGTTTTACAAAGAACTATAAGGTTAACATGACCTTCTCTCTCAGAACAGACTAAACACAGTAAATCAACATGTCTTTTGAGAGTTTAATTCTGAACTTTGCTTTTTATGTTTTCTCCTAGCATAGTTTGTACAAAATGGAGGAAGTTTGGATCCTTCAGTGACCTATCATGTATAGACTGGTTTTGCAAGTGATGAACAATTTGGTTCCAACCCCTTTTTGTTAATTCTCATAAACAGAAAAATAGAAACATATGGCTCAGTTTGCAAAGACAGAAGCACATGAGTAGCTGTAAAGCAAACTAGCCTTCATCAGACTTAATATGTGCAAGAAATGTCTCCTGTACATTCTCAAATAGGACTCTAAATATTGTAATTATTAAATTTACTCATACCTCCTTAGATAAAACTCAAAACAGCATTCTTCGTGCCACACCAGAAATCTATGTGTACAAACACTCTGTCTTTATTATAGTTCCTCACTGAAATTTTATTTAACACCCACTGCATCCCAGGCACTAAAAATACACTGACTAGAACCGCTTGTGTTGTCACAGACTAGAAGAAAAAGGAACACAGCAGTCGACAGTTACAGTACACTGTGATAATTAATATGATCAAGATATTCCTAACATGCAGCATGCTCACCAAGAAGACTGGTAGAAGCACTATAACTTGAAAGAATCTTTTGCAAAAGATACAAAATTTTACAGGATGACAAAGTCAAACCAAGCAAAGAAGGTGGCGGACTTACAAGAACAGCAAGTGCATCCTTCTTGTCTTTTATTCTCTCTTGTTTATCAGCTCATTCATTGTTATCTGTGGTTCTGCTTTAGGTAATCGGTGTGAAAAGTGATGAAACAGTTCTTTCTAAAAGGAAATATCATCAGGTCAGTTTTGCATTTTCAATTGTATAATATTCTCCATAGACATACTCTTCAGATTGATATGTTTTCAACTTGTCTGCAAAAAAAAAAAAAAGGATTTCTAGGGCACACTTTCCAACTTTTCAGTTTCCATGTATATTTTTTCCTAAAATAAAACATCTTGAAAAGAATGTTTCTTGCGGCCCCTCCTTTCCCCAAAATACTTTAATCATTAACTTCACCCCTTTTAATGAAGGAAAATGTAAGAGTTCATAGTTTCCAAGAGTGATTCCTTTCTTTGAGAGAGCACAAAACAAAACAAGAACCCTATGAAGGACATTTGAAGGGGCAGAACATTCTTTAACAAGGTAATACACTGTGGTCAGGGCTTGATTTTCTCTTCTTTTTTGGAAATTTAAAAAATTATTACATATTTGCAGTACATAACTATCTCATTCACTGTGGAGAATTTGTACGTGCACATAATACTCTTTTTTTAAAAAAAATCTTTATTGGTACATTAAATATACACATCATGATTGCACTCCATAATGGGGATTTGTGCACATAATACTCTTATTGTTTTTTTCTTTTTGTACCCTTGGCCTCCCTTCCCTCCAACTCTTCTTCCCTTTCACATTTGCAAAAGCTCTGCTTGTTTTTTTTCCCCTTCAATTCTTTTTTGATTTCTTTAAATCCTTTTAACTTTCTTTCTTCTTCCATGGTTCCACCTACCATTTGAAAAGTTCTTCCTAGTTCCTGATATCTATCTTTTTCTTTGCCCTTATAAATTTGTGGGTATGTTTTATTTCATTCAACAAATATTGGCAAGTCTACAGGGGAGGGAGAGTGACCTTTCTTCCTTACTGGCAGGAGTGTAAATGAGTACAACCACTGTGGACATCAGGAGGCAGATTCCTCAAAGGACTAAAACTAGAGGTTCTTTCTGACTCAGCAATTCCTCTTTGAGGAGCCATCCTACAAGAGTTAAAGTTATCAAACTATGGTGTAAATTTTTTATACACACTCATGTTAGTAATCGCTTTTGTATTTCCCCTTTTGCACAATATGTATATTCTTTATTTTTTAAAAGACTATAATCTTTTTGTTGAAAAGTAGTGCCACATAGAGGGGGATTTATCTGTGACTGAATAAAACTCTAGTGATTCATCTTTTTAAAATAATCTTTATAGTTATGCCAAATTCATTCTTTGTGTATTAAGAATATTTTCTTCCATATCGAGTTTACTAACACAGATAACTGAAACAGTGGATATGAACATAATCTTTTTCATTGAATGCTAACATAATTATGTGATTTTTTTTCACCAATAATTAAAATGCAATGAACTCAATTTTATTACATATTTGCATTCATATACTTTCATATTATATTGATTCAGTATATATTGACATAATTTGCTAAAATTGTATCAAATTGTCAGAAATGCAGACAACTTACTTAGATTTACCGCTTGAATTTATACATGTCTGTCCTGTGCTGTGGGATCAATTACTGGTATTATTGTGAATACCTGCTCAGCCCTGTGGAATTTTAAATTACAAAGATTACTGCACTAGGATTATTGGCTGTAAAATTTACTGGGATTTAAGGATGTCTGCCCTGCCCTATGTCATCTTCAACAACAGGCATTATTGTGGGACTGTTCTGTTTTATGCATGCTAGGATTATGAGTGTGAATACTTTGTATCAAATAAAGGTGGGGTGAGCTTAGATTGTGGGATCTTCTGCTCCTGCTTCTGCTGCTGGAGTACTTGACATTTTGCTGCTGCTGCTGCTGAGACAAGCAAGAGTGGAGCCCTGGATCAGCCTTTTTCTCAAGGTTCCAACTTTGTTATATGTTAGTTTTTAATCCTTTTGCTATAGGAGTCACAAACATCTGGAGTTCACTATGAGGGTTCTGCCTGTCCTCTTCCTCGGACTCCAACATCAAATTTATAATATTTTTGTCTTTATATGTAATGAGTCAATTGTAATTTTTTTTAAGTGTTTTATATTTAGGAAGAGATGTCCTACAAAGACAAATAGATGCTAGCATTTGATTTTTTTAGCATAGTACTACATTTATTAGAACTGTCTTATCTATGTCTGTGTTCATTTACTTTTTATTCATTTATTCAGCAAATATTTGCTAATGATACTAGAAGCTGTTAACACAGTACCTTAAAAACAGTCTTTGTTGTGCTGCATTCAACCTAATATGCATATACAATAAAGGTCTTAAGGTCATAAAAAAGTATATATAATTATTTTTGAGACAGGGTCTTGCTTTGTAGTTCAGGCTAGCCCTGAGCTCATTCTGCAGTGCAGGCAACCTCAAACTCAAAGCAATCCTCTTTCCTCTGCCTCTAGAGTGCTAGGATTACAGGCTGACCCACTACGCCCAGCATTATGGTATGTTGTACTGATTGCTACTGAGCGTGAGTCACCACACCCCACACTGCAGTATGTGGTTACCAGGAATCAAACTCGGGACGTTATGCTTGCAAGGCAGACACTAGAATCAGTGAGCTAAATCCCTAGCCCAGAAGTCTATATTTTTAATTTCAAGGCCCTAAGTTTTATTGACAGGACCTCTGTTTATTTCAATTGAAACTAACAAATCTAGGGTGACACTAAGTATGTGCAGAAAGATGCTTTACTACAATGCACGTTAACATATAACAACTCCATCATCATCTTCTTGCTGTGCTTCATATTTTCCTGCCATTAGAGGACAATACCTGTTTTGAGGCTTCTCCATTAACAGAAGATAATGAACTTTGTGTAATATTTGTTGGAGAGTAAAATAAATGCAAGAGCTGGAAAATTATACTTATGAAAACAAATTAAAAGCATGAAAAATTTTATTCTTTTTAATGTGATAGTGAGGCCAGATTCAAAATAATCACATGAGGCTCATATAAAAACCTAATCAGTTCTTTTAAACACTTACTGACCTCAATAAATAAAGAGGCTGAGGCAGCAGGACTACAAGTGCCACAACAATCTGGACAAATTACTGACTCAATCAGATGCTACTTCAAAACTAACAGTGGAGTGAGAGGTAGGAGTAGTAAGGGTTACTGTCAGGGCCCTATTTCATACCCACTACAGAAAAAAAGAAAAAAGAAATACTGAGTATGGAATTTTTTTTTTTTTTTGCCTGTAGAAGGTACTTTATTTTAAATTGATTTTTATTAGTACACATTTGATGCATGTAATTATCACATTCATCATGGAATATATAACATATTTTGAATCTTCTTTTCTGCCCCCACAGATCTTCCCTTGCTTCACCCAATTTACCCCTTTTCATTTACAAATGCTTCGTTTCTATTTTTTTTCCTTTATTTCATTTTTCTTTTCATTTCCTTTTCTTCTCTACACTCTTCTGTTGTCCCTCTTCCAATTTGAACATTTTTTTCCTATTTCAACAAGTAAATTTTCCATTCATCTAAATGTATCCTTTACTGCATTGATTACAGGAGTGATAAATTAGATTATACTCTCAAGAGAAAGTGTAAACTAAGCAAGAGTGGGATAATGATTATATCATCACAAACAGCCCAGTTATTTCAGTAGAATGACATCTATTAGACCAGAGATAGTCCAAGGTTATCTTTAGGCCAATAATACATATAAATACTAACAATAATTTTCTAACATCTGCTGAGTACTTAGAGTTTTAATTACCTCTTTTGAATATTATCATTTGATAATGGAAGATTGTATTATTAGTGAGATGACTATATGAACTATATTTCCTTGAATAATCTGGGTTGCTGCTTGTTTTCTAGACTATTAGCTTATTGATATTATTTAAAATAATCACAAAAGTGTTTATTCAGAAAATAAAATTTAAAATTACCCTAATTACTATGTTTTCAATGTAAAATCTAAATTGTATATAAGTTAAATAATTTGTCTAGGTCACCAAGGTAGTAATTAGAAAGTTATGAATTTATAATTATATTGCTGCATATTTGTTATTTGCATTGAGGGTTATGGAAAGAAGAAACACATTTAATACTTACCCTCTTGAAATTTTAAAATTAAATCATGCTATATCTCTGCCTGGATGTAGTATATATAGTTCTAATCATAAAGAGTGAGAGAGCTGAGTATCTCAGAAAATAGATGAAGTAATCACTATACTGCTTATAGCTGTGTTAATATTGGAGAAACAGTTCTGTGGGCCTAGATTCACTCCACACCAAGGGACCAGGAGAAAAAAGAAAGAAAAGACATAATTAAACATATTTTAGTACTCAGTGCCTTATCATCTTAATACTTATGTAAAGATTTCAAATATCATAACTTTCAGAGTCCTTACACATATTATCATTTTGTTTTTTAAAAATTTATTTATATTTTGGTACCAGGGCTTGAACTTGTGATTTCATGCTTGTGAGGCAAGCACTTGAAATGCTGAGCTACATCTTCAGCTCATCCTGTAATTTTTAGAAGCAAGCAATTGCAAATGATGTTTAAAATGTAGGCAATAAAGGACCTTACTTCAACTCCTTTTTTCTATTTCACTCAGCATCTATTATGTTGAAGATTTAAATCAGCTACCTCATAGCCAATTGAATGATACCTATTTCAAATCATACAAGAGATGCAGTTTATTCTAACTGCAATTAACGTTTACAGAGCTTTTGGTACAGGAGAAATACAGGATTAACTTTTGATAAACCTGTAATCACAGCAGTCTTTCAACTGGTTAATACATAACTTTGCTGTTTCCGTGTCCTGTTTATAGACATCTTATTTCAAACATATTTTTTTCATGAGTGTTGAGTTCATGGCCAGCAAGACTTATAACTCATAGTACAATGAAGCTCACTTTTTTTCCATAACTCACACTTTTTTCCATAGACACATCAAAGTCATTGTGAACTTAGAAACAATACACAGTACCTCAAAACTACACTTGAGAGTCATTTTGAACAGGAGCGTCAGCATCAAAAGGCACAAAATGCAAGATAAACCTAATTAAATAGAAGATGAGAAGGACAATTGACAGGGTGAGGGTAAAACTAAAAGGCAGAAGATCACCTTGTTTAATTCTTACCACAGTACATGCATGGATGACTCCGATGTTTTGTCTTCGTGCACGTTGGTGAGTAATTGTGACTGTGCCGTGAGCGTTGGCATAGCTGTCACATAAGGTGGGTCTGTAAATACCGCACCACATTCAACAGCCCCTGCAGGAGGCTGGGTCCTGTTTTGTGAATGCAGAAGCAGCCTCATATGGATTTTTCCATGATCATAATAGAAGTAAAATTTCCCCAGCCTCCTTACTTGACAAAACGATTTTGGAAACAAGAGTAGAGCTGGGGGCGGGGGGACAATCTAAGTAAATGTAACAAGTACAAATGTAAAATATTTTATCTCTAAGAAATATTAAAACAAAGAAATAAAGTACAAAATAAAATCAAACTGATGAATTTGGAATTAAATCCATTAGCTGACACACATGCTCACTTCTTTTATATAATACTCCCCTCTTTTCCATTCTAGAACAAAATCCACTCTTCTTTTTCA
>PVIR01008828.1:7752-50252 GCA_004026965.1 Petromus typicus | reverse complement strand
GACTGAATATGAGGATACACGTCCTATAGAGAGCAAACGGGCCTCATATACTGCCAAAAATAGTGTTAGTTTCATTAATGTGAATTTTCCAGCATTCAGTAGTTGTAATGTTAGAAACAATTGCTGGTCAAGTTCGACTTGTTGCTATTGTTTTTAATTTGCACAGGAGTAGTATCAGAAATTAGTGTCACTGCTTGTATCTAGCTGAATTTTAAACAACAGAACGTTAGTTTTTTATGTTGGTGCCACCAACTGTAAATGACATAAGTTAGTTATTACAAAACACAGTAATTAGACTGTTGCAACCATCTAAAACCCTAGGCTTCCAGTCTGTGCTGTTAGTGTTAAGATGTAAAGTGCAATCCTAAGCTAACATTATCTGTGCAAGCACCATAGAAACATTTGCATATCTGCATAAATCTTACAACTGTACTCTTTACCTCCTTGTGATAAAGCTTTGTCTACCTGCAAACACAGTCAAAGGCTACAGCTGCAAACCAAAGCCAACTCTAACCATGGCCAAGAGCTCAAGGACAGAAGCAGCCACATGCTTTGGTCAGCCTTCTGTAACTTCAATTAGTACAAAGGAACCTTTTCCATGAACTACCTGCTGTTTTCTGATGACCTCTGGGATCTTTTCATTTAGCCCTAAACAAAGAAACAAATATGACACACAAAAAAATTCACAACTAAAAAAGTTAATTCAGTCACAGAGTCATCTTCTGAGGCCAAAAGTCCATCTCAATACAATGAAGATTTGCTTTCATTAAGGACAGAGGTGAGGACAAAATCCGCAGTGGAAGTGATGAGATGCTAGAAAGCAACCAATGTGGGTCACTGACCAAAACGATCATGTGCTGGATGCAAGTGCAGATTGCATATTGTTATATATATAGTACATTGCATTTTTGTTTTCCTCCATTCCGTCAGTCATTTTCGGTGGTGAGTATATGTTGCTAGAAGATGTCTTGTACGGTCTTAATCTTTGTTGTGTACTATTTTTTTATAGTCTTAAGTTATAATGAAAAAAAAAAAACAAAAAAACAAAAAAAACAAAAAGTAGGAACCAAACATAAAAGGTCTAGTAAAGCCAAAAATTAATTTCATATTGATTTTAAAGTGATCTAGCTGAGTTTTTACACTGAAAGCAAAGATTATAGCAATTGTAGTCCATGGTATTTATTTTCAGTCAAACCAAAGTTACATATAATTCTGCCTCTGCTTATACGGGATATTAACACTAACAATACACTCCCTTCAAAGACTTGCGCAGGCCAAATTGTTAGAATGCTGGTTTTCTTGACAACTCCAACCCTAAACTATGATAATGCATTATGATGTAGGTGAAGATAGCATAGTCAGATGTTTGCTTAAAACCTAGGAACTTTACATGTTGCTTTTCATGTGCTGTGCCAAGTCTTGATAATACTTTTTCCCCCAACCAAGGGACCTCATAACCTGATTATGGTTATTGCTTTACAAACAGTTTTGACAGAAGGTGGCTGCTAGAGCTTAACATATGTACCGGTTCCACGTGGTGGAACTGGTTCTTGCAAACTAAGCTCATCGTTTATTCTTTGCTGAAGTCAGCAAATAGAGTTAGAGAGATACCCAGTCATCTATCACACCAAATAAAAGGACATAACGGCTTTCAAAAGGGTTTTCCCACTTACCCAAAAGGCTTTCTGAAAGCTTCTACCTCTGCTAAAAAAAAAAGAAAAAAAGAAAAAAAAATTTAAAAAAAGAAAAAAATTAGAACAATTATGGCAGATTGCATGAAACGTGAGAACGTCACAGTAACTGCTACTTTTCATTATGTTTGTCTGGGTCATGATCAATGAACTGGAAGTTTACAATATGACATCAAAAGAAAGGTTGGTATTCTGAAGGATGGTTTTTAGTCACCTACAATCCTACTGTAAGGGAAATCTGAAAGAGAAAATGGGTCTTTCGGGTACATTTTCAAAGGCTTTGATGGACTGAAAGTACCTGGAGAGGTATACCATCGGGAGGGTGGCCTAAGACTACAATGTTAAAGTATGCATACCTCAGTTACAAAACTTTTGAAAGGAAGTCTCAGCCACAGAATGCATATACCTGTAGAGTTTTGCATGGGTTTTATATGAATACAATTTTAAAAAAATAGCTGCTTGCACATTATACCAGAAAAACCTCCAAAACTGCAATTGCTTTGAAAATAGATTTTAGGTTTTTTGGAGTTTTCTGAAATGCTTGGTCTGTATTTTGATAATTGTGCATATTATGTAAAAATGTTGGTGGACCCATAAATGACCAGACTTTTTCTAAGAAAAATGTTGCTTTAATGCATTTCATGAATTTTTACTCTTATATCATTGCTTGCTAGTAATAGCAAATCTGCTTTTCTGCATCTGCTTTGCGTAGCTATTGTAAGGCTTTGAACTAATGTATGTATTTATTGCTTGAACTTCTGTGCATACCTTATAAAACATAATGTCTGACAATTTAAATGGCTCATGTATTCTTGCTTCTATCATAAGCTGATTATGAGGACTATGATCTTTTGTATACAGCAAATTTTAACTGTAGCACAAACATCTGTTTATGTACTGGTGGAATATACCTGTTTTATTTATCTTTTTTGAGGTAAACTAATTTTTGATACTTTTCATTACTGTGTACTATGTTCATACTTTGAATTCTCTGACGTTAGAAGTCATGGTTGAGAATTGTAACAGCTGTTATTTGTTCTGTATTCATGGCTTTCACTGCTGAATAAAATAAAGGACCAAACCTAGGATTTGAAAGAAAACTGTCTACCTCTAACACCAGGGAGTTATCAGATTTTATTTTACATAGTGATAGTCTACAAAGACACAATTGCTTAAACCTAGTGGGGCTTAAGGCTTATATTCTATGTGGTTGGATTCATGGTACAGTTGTACTGTTTGAAAATCAATTAAAATTTTATGTGAATGTTACAAGTATTTGGTAGAATTACCACTAACTGGGTTTCCTTTCAATAACTCAGATATGGAGAAAAGGTTATCAGCATTCTGTGTCTACGGCTGCTTAACTTCATAAGAATGCATTTCTTGTGATTAGGGAATCGAAGAATAGTCAGCTAGGGATAGAGCTACAGAAGTACACTTAAAATAAACCATCCTGGACTTTAATGTCCCTGGGCAGATTCAGTCACAAAAATCCAATAGACCATTTTGTAAAGTTTTCAAATTGTGCATTTACGTTTTTGAGAATTCGTGAGACTTCATCTTCCACATGCCAATTATTAACACATGTTTGGACAATAGCTCCAGTAATACCACTAAGCTATTGAAAAGAACATGGACTGTCTTGTTATTTCACTAGTTTAGGTTGCAATGAGGGAGATTTTTTTTTTTTTTTTTTTTTGTCCATGAACATTTGACAAATCTTACTTAGCAAAAAAGGATGTACATTTTACTATAGAATTAATGTAAAGTGTGTCACTACTGTTGGATGTAAAAATGTATATGAAACCATTTCATTCACTTGGTTACATTTCTGAAGTATAAATAAAAAAAATCTAAATCTTTTGACCCATTTATAACCACTAGGATTTTATTCTTTTGGAGAGACTATTCTTCCACACCAGAAACAAGTCATAAATTTGTGTATACATGTCCCACATTTTGTTTAAAATCATTTTTGTAGAAATCAGAGATTCATAAAATAGACCATGCTCAATAAAGACAGAGGTTATTTGTCAAGTGGATTACTTTAAACCACATCTTTAGGTTCGACATCTGCCTCCTCACCTAACCATCTCATGTTTTGTTACTTTTTTAACCAATTGAATTTTGAGTCATAAATCTTGAATCTTAAAAATTTAACAGGAAATGTGATTACTGTCTTTATATGACTTTTTTTGGGGGGGTGGCTTGGTCATGTTTTCTCCCTCCATACATACATCATACCCATGGCATCTTTCTTTTTATTTTTTTTATTTATTTATTTATTTATTTATTTATTTATTTTTTTGAGACAGGGTCTCGCTTTGCAGTTCAGGCTGGCCCTGAGCTCAGCCTCAAACTCACATCACAGCAATCCTCCTGCCTCTGCCTCCCGAGTGCTGGGATTACAGGCGTGAGCCACCATGCCCGGCACTGTGGTATGTGGTACTGATTGCTGCTGGGGTGAGTCTCCATGCCCAGTATTGTATATGGTTACTGGGGATCGAACCCAGGTCCTCACACTTGCAAGACAGGCGCCAGAACCACTGAGCTAAATCCTTGGCCCCATGGCATCTTGCCATGATTTAGAGAAAAGTGTAGGGGTAGTAGCTTTCCAAATGAATGCTTTTTGGGCTATTTCAGAGTATTAGTAACAAATACAAGAAGGAGAAATCCTCTGTAGAGGAAAGATTGCCGTTTGTAACCTCCATAAGGATTCCTAAATCTGTCAAAATCAGAAGTGGAAAGAAAATTAATATGTTGAGTATATTTTTATTTTATGCATAATTTAATATTTTCTGTCATTGCCATGAAAGGATACCTTGACTAAAGAGCTTTCCATAGTATAAAATATTGCTCTAAAAGAAATGTGAACAAGAAATTAATTTTCTTGAGTCTTAGAATTCATTTTTTCACTACTGATTAGTTGAAAGTAAATGAATATTAACTTGTCCTGTCCATTGTATTTTGATACTTGAAACTCCAGTCCTGGCCTTTTTTATGTTTTAATATAGGGAGAGCAATTTAGAGATTAAAACTAACAGTTTAAAAAAGAAGTAATGCTTGTGTGGCAAGTATTTTGTACTTAATCCTAAATTCAAACTCACATTACCCTCTAGTTTTAAACATCATGTTCTCCATGTATATTTTGTTGGGTCAATGGAAGATTCAACTGTTTTGTAAAAAGTTGATTACTCCATTACTTTTGAATTTTTAAAAAGACTGAAGAAAGACATCAACTTAAAATCTTAGTGCACAGACTAGAAATATAGTGCAGGGGCCACATCACATTTTTTTTTTTTTTTTAGGTTTTTTTTTGAGACAGGGTCTCGCTTTGTGGTTTAGGCTGGCCCTGAGCTCAGCCTCCAACTCACATCACAATCCTCCTGCCTCTGCCTCCCGAGTGCTGGGATTACAGGCGTGAGCCACCACGCCCGGCACTATGGATGTGGTACTGGTTGCTGCTGGGTGTGGGTCTCCACGCCCAGTATTGTTATGTGGTTACCAGGGGATCGAACCCGGGCCCTTGCGCTTGCAAGACAGGCGCCCGAACCACAGAGCTAACTCCCCGGCCCCGCCACATCACATTTTAACAATTTTCCTGGGCAAGAAGTCATAAAAGTGAAGCAGCTAGGTCTTTACTATTTCTGATCCTTTACAAAATGGTATTTTGACAAATTCTGACATACAAATGCTAATGAAAGAAAAGAGCCTAAGTTACATATTCACTTTTTCAACACTAGTTATACAATTATTTCAAAAGAACATATGATTTGAGAAAGTAAACTGTGACATATTGTTCCCTTTACCCTCCTGATACCTAGCAATGTTCAACCTTGACTAATAGGAACTAGACGGTACTTGAATAAATGAAAGGATCAGTAAAAATAAAAGGAGTTTATAATTTTCTGGGAAATTTGCAATTTAAAATGACTCTGCTATGTACTTAAGCCAGTACATTCACACATACTCACTTGAGAAAATAATATATAAAATTTTAAACCCGGATGTTAACACTACTGTAAAGATTTTCTTACAAGTCTTTGAAATAAATGTCAGCCAATATGTTTGCTAAAGTCCAAGTTTATTTTATTCCCTAAAATTCATGGCTCTTTAGTTTTCAAAGCTCCTGTAAATAATATAAATGTCTACCTCACAAAAATTGTCCCAATAGTTGACAGTCACTGGGCTCATGGAGTTAATACTGAATGTTTTCATTCAGAAGGAAGAGTGAACAGAAAAAAATGAAAAGATGAATTAAGGAAATACACCTGTTATGAACAAACATGATACGTAATTTCTCAGCTCTTCATGTCATTGTTAGAAAACTGATGGATGTGAAACTGGTCTAGCTGCTTAGACATATTTACAG
Source organism: Petromus typicus (assembly GCA_004026965.1). Taxonomy (NCBI): domain Eukaryota; kingdom Metazoa; phylum Chordata; class Mammalia; order Rodentia; family Petromuridae; genus Petromus; species Petromus typicus. The sequence goes on along the minus strand of PVIR01008828.1, from coordinate 44,189 downwards.
ATTCTCTGTGCTCTGTTATAAGTTGTTTTTCCCTGTAGGAATTGTTCAATTTGCACGTTTTTTAAAGAGTATCTAAGGATGCTCAGATGGGACAAAATTGCTAAGCTGCCATTCTCTTCCTCCTATGAGGGCAGCATCAGCCCAGTGCAGTGGCATGTGACATAGGAGGAACACCCACCTTAGCCTCCCAATTTACCTTTCATCTAGTGTATTGAAATAAAGCTATAGAAAATGTAACATTTAATAATTACTAATCCTCTTTCATCAACAGTTCTGGGGAAGAAAACGTGCAAGAAATCCCAGGAGAAAGTTATGAAATTTAAAGATAACACTTATCCCATTGTAAAATTATTATGATTATATGTTCACATATCTTCCTAAGATAAAAAAAAATAAGCTTTTCAGAAAAATAAAAGCTCAGGAAACTTTAGGTGAGCAATAAGCTGATAGTTCTTGGAAGTGAACAGTACACCAAACTGTAAATGTTCTCTTTAGCATCCTGCAAGGAAAAAAGGAGCTATGGATAGCTCATGCAGAAGAAAACAAATCAAAAGAGCCTCCACAGAAGCATTTCATCTGGGAATATTAGACCTGAATATCAAAAATCTAGTAGTAGTATAACAAAACTTGCTACCAATGCCATGTATTCATTTTACACTTTTGACCTCTTTGACAATGGAAATCTGTTCAAAATTAATGTTGAAAGATTTACAAAGAAACATGTTTTGGAACTTTTTTGGTAAAATATGTTTTCATGCTCTTAAAAAGAGTTCATGCTTTGGATTTAAACCAAACTGTACACCTTTCACCATCTGACATCTCTCATCACGTCAGTTGGTTCATCTAGAGATATTTCACTAAATCCAGACAAAAAAGAATGTTTTAGTTTTTGGGAAAAACTTTAGCTCTGAGGACAGTTAACATTAGCCTACATTCTAAGACAAAATGAGCACTGTTTCATGCTGGTTTACAACATTTCTCCTCAAAACCAAGGATGTAATTCTAATTTGACCTAATGCTGCTGGTTCAGTATATATACACACACACGCAAACACACACACACACACGCATGCTCACACACTCACACATACACATTCGGAAACACGATTCCTTTCAACAACAAAAGTCAGAGGGTGTCAAGTGAAAAACATCTGTGGCAGAATTGAAAACTTTTGAAGCAACTTAACAATATTTCTTTTAGATCACACTATTTCTGTGTGAGTTTTATGAAATAATGTAACATACTTGGTTTCCTTCAATCTCAGAAACCTGATTCTCAATTACAATCTCTTTCTTTGCCACTGTTGAATGTTTGTTTAATACTCATTCAGATGCATAATGTTATTTGTGTTATTTGGCAATATTTATTTCACCTTTCATTCTTTTTTTCCTCATCATTTTAGAAATATTTGGATAGTGGTTTCCACTGTAAAATGGAAATATCTCATTAATTTTCTCTGCTGCATAAATTTAAAGCCATTACTGGGTAATGTGTGGAGCAGGAGTTGTCATTTTGCTGAAGGAATGGTCTTGGGCAAATAACCACGATGGCCATAATTTTTAAGGGGGACAATTTGGTGCTGTAATTATTACTTTTAGCATTAGGAAGAGCTACTGGATCACTTGAAGATTACATACAATATATGCAATTTAAGAGATAGTCATATGGAAATCAGACATTCAAAGAAGCTTCAAGCACTTTGGAAGAACTTAAGTGACATTTTAGGGAGTATTTCAAAGAAATATAACAAAAATCAAAGGGGATATGTTTTTATGTTGTATAGTAAAGAAATCACAAATTATGGCTTGAAGAAAAGAGTTCATTCTTGATAACTCAGCTATCCTATAATTCATCATACTGAAGCGCATGAGGAGGTCAATAGCTAGAAACTTCATGCTTAGTGTTCACTATAAGTATATTTAAAAGTAATTATATTTAAGTCAGTAAGCTTTAGTTTCACACTGGGGAAAAAATTCACTCCCTTTTGACTTTTAGGAACATATTAACAGTATCAAATAATGCATCATTTTTGCAGCTGAGCTAAAATACAGCTCTCAGCTATTGGTAGTGTGTGAAGGCTTCCACTCCAGCCTGAAATACGAGAGTTTAAATTCAAACAGCTTATTTTTTAGTACTAAAGAAAGTGTTCTTGGATGAAAATCCTGAAGGGGTTTATATAGAGCCATGTTCTCAGACCTCTTCAGACAAGAGAGGTAGACAACATGGCCTAGCAGTAGCTTTGGCTATGGTCCCTGCTATTCAGATGTCAGGACCCAGGTTCCTGGAATCCTCACTCTTATGATGTGGCGCCCTCTCCCAGGGCCAGAGCTGGCCATGACCGTCTCTGCTCATCTGTGCAAACTTCTTGCATTTTGCCTTCACTCCTGCCCCCATTATACCCGGGATAGTGATAGCTGATGTCACCTGCTGATCACCACTCTGTTCTCTGGGAAATTTGGCCAACCCAAGGCCATCTCTCTTAGCAAAATTCCGTTCTGCCCCTGCTTCCATTTTGGAATAAACTGTTTCTTGCCATTTGTGAAGCTGCATTTTAATATAGGCATAGCCGGAGTTATTCACACTGTCACAAAACTCTTATCTGACTCACTCATGCAGGTTATTACAGCCTCAAACTTTCCCCTACTATGAGGAACTTGGCTTCAGCTCTTTCAGAAGCTAAGCTGGATCTGAAGATAGCCTGAATTTTCTTACTGTGGGGGAAAGCCTGACTCTGTAAAAAACTTTTGAAATACCACTATGACACCAAGATGACATCGCCGACTCTTTTTCTCAATTTAAAAACGGTGGAAGTTCCTGTGCTGTTCAGTATTATCATCCAGGTGTTGACTGAACCCACATCATCATTGTCACCATTGTTGTCAAAGTGCCAAAGGCACAAGTCAGTCAACCGCCCCGTCTCTGTGTGATGCCCCCATCGCAGAGAATGAGCTCAGACTGACCCTCTGCACTGATCTTACATGAAAAGGAACGTGCCCTGACTAGATTAGGAGCGGCGCCATGATCGGCTCTTGAATCCCCTCCCACTTTCCCACATCTTTCTCTTTCTTTCCAGGGGGGACACAAGGACCTCAAACTAACAAGGTAGGGCTGCAGACGGTGCTTGTCAGGGTTTGTTTCTTTGGAGGGTGGGAAATCGAGTTTGACCTCAGCATGGCTCTGTGTAATTGTCCAAACATGTCACTGCTGTATTTAGAGGTAAAACTTCAGGAGCTGATGTTACAGGAGCTTCATAAGATTCTACAACCTCATAGTGGAAAATTACATTAGCAATGCTCACACAAAGCTTTAAAATTGCGGAGACTACTCTAAAATACGACATAACCGGAAATAAAAGTTAAAAGCCCGAAAAGCAATGTGAGCAAATGTATCAGGAAAACACAGAGGAAGTGTTATGTCTTGGGTCTAAAGTGTCCCACAAAACTCTCATATTTTGGGCTTGTGAGGTTGCCGTAGTCACAGTGGACTCGCCCACTCCTCAGTGCAGTGGCTGAATGGGCCCTATAGAGGACGTCTTCCGGGTCACGTGGGGCACAACCTGAAGGGATTTAGTCTCCAGCTGGTCCGTCTGGCCCTCTCCCTGTCTCCTGACCACAGTGTGAGCAGGTTTGCACCCTTTGCCACTCAGGAGCCAGTTGAACATGGGATGAAACAATGAGTGTTAGTAAGCCTCTCCCCTTTCGTTTGTGGGCGTTGGGTATTGTGTGCCAGCAGGGGGAAGTGACCCAGACAGCAGTCCTTCTCTGCAAGGAAGCAGCAAAGTGCCACTTGACCCTCCTTGTTGCTGCTTTGTGGAAGAACAAACAAACAGACAAACAAAACTTTCTGGATGGGGTGCTGATTTCACCCAAACTCATTGTCTTACAGGATGAAATTGAGTCGGATAGGGCGGCCTCACACACGGGTATGGGAGACATTCAGCTCAGTCTCGGGAGACACGCCTTCCGCGGGGGGTGTCTCACAGACCCGCCGGATTACCTTGAAAACATCACTCTGCTCTCTCATCAGAGTTCGTGAATCTGCTTCCAACACACAAAACAACATTGTTTCATCAGATGTCCTCCAAGGTCTCTGCCAGCTCTAAAATCATTTGATTCATTCTCTTAAAAATCTAAACCAAATGACTAAACTTAGTAACCACATCTAAGAAATTATTTCATCCAAAGGTAGAAAGCAAGCGGATGCAGTCGGTTTGCCAGAGTTAATCTGTATCCAACTTCACTGAATAGTGAGGCATTTGTTCCAACGGAAAGACAGAGGCTAGGAAATGGGCAGAGTGGGTGACAGAGAATTACGGATCTTTGTTTCTTCACCACTAATTGGCCGCACCTCTGTGGATGGTGGCAGGTATCTGCACCTTTCGCTGTAGAGGTAAATACAAGGAAAGACAAGGAACTAGAGTTGGGTAGAAAATGAAGGTGGAGAGAAGAGTTTCCTAGAAGCTGGAGTGTGTCCTCGTACTGGCTCTGCGTTCCCTATCTGTGGTGCACAGGTAACAAACATGCCTACTTCTCAGGGCTTCTGAATGAAGATGAATAAGTTTATTCAAAAAAAAAAAAAAAAAAAAAAACTTGGAGTCAGTGATTTCAAGACCCTACCAGAGGCCTTAGAAAACACAACAGTGAACAGAAACAACAGTGAACTAGGTTCCATTCTAGTAATTCTAAAAGGTTCAGAAATGCAAAAGTACCAGAGAAAGGTACTTACACAGAGGAGATGCTGACTATGTGTTAGGTTTCTTAGTTATTTTTTAAGATGCTGCTGGAGAGTGTACCAAAGGCCTGCTCCTGAGCTACATCTTCAACCCTTTCTAAAAATTTTTTCTTCTGAGATAGGATCTCACTTCAAGGAGGAGTAGCTCAGGCTGGATTCGAACACAAGCCTTTCAGAGTGCTGGGATTACTAAGTATACCATCACATATGACTTGTTCGATATATTTTTGAGTGAGGAAAGAAATAGATAAGACTCATAAAATATGTTACTGGAAATCTCTTTGCATGGGAAACAGTTCTTCAACACCAATATTTCTTCAGTTTCTCTTTCTTAGTTCTTTTTCTTTACTTTTCTCCGTGATTTGGTCTCATTTAATAGATCCAACTGTTGGGTTGCTTCTCAGCTGGAGGGAGACTGATAAACACTCCACTTTATTAAGGAAAGATCAAAATATAAAGAAAAAGGATAAAAGTGAAAATAGCATTGAAGAAAATGAAGCAAGTGATTGAGTAGCCCCCTGACCTCCGTCTGTCATCATCTTGACATCCTTCGTTTAGGCCATTCATCATCCATCCACTGTGTTTACCTGGGCTTTCCATTTGCTTCGCAAAATTCCAGCTGGGAAACCATTATCAAAGCACTATCAGTTCTTCTTCAGGAAATGTGGGTTCCCCTGATTGTATGAAAGAACAATGTAAGTGAAAACTATCAACCAATATTGATATTTTAAGACTTTGCTTGTTATACTTTAATTACAGTATTTGGAATTCATTTAAAAATTCTCTAGTGCCAATAAGATATTTTATAAGGTATGTATAGGTTAAGTTTACTTTCTTTTTCTTTTTCTTGAGAGAGGGTCTCGCTTTGTGGTTCAGGCTGGCCCTGAGCTCAGCCTCAGACTCATCACAGCAATCCTCCTGCCTCTGCCTCCTGAGTGCTGGGATTACAGGTGTGAGCCACCACGCCCGGCACTGTGATCTGTGGTACTGGTTGCTCCTGGGCGTGAGTCTCCACACCCAGTATGGTATGTGGTTACCAAGGATCGAACCCGGGTCCTTGCTCTTGCAAGACAGAGCCAGAACCACTGAGCTAACTCCCCGGCCAGGTTAAGTTTACTTTCAATTCTAGATATCAAGTAGTATTCTATGTTTCATGTTCAGTAACTATTCTATAAACATGGCTGGTTGGCTTTGGAGGGAAGTTAATCAGGAGCTCTTTTTCCAGAGTCTGTTTTGGCATAAACACTCAAATAACATTCTCTAAATCTTCCTAGAAGATTTATCTATTAGCAAAGTCAATAAGATGAGTGCTTGAGTAGGGAAAGGAATAGTGTAAAAGGTGGGGGATTGGCTGGAAGAAAAAAGTATGTAGGCCCTTCTCCACAGAAGTAACAAGACAAGCCTTCTAAGAAGCAGTTTGAATTGGCTTTTACTGTACAACTTACCAAATGATTCTTACTGTGGAGGAAAGGTTTGTGTTCCCGTAACATTCACTAAAGTTTTGTTCTCATGATGTTAGTATCATGAAATATTATATTATGAAGGTGAGGCTATTATCACTGGAACTAGTGCCTTTGTTTGTACAAAAGAGTTAAGTTGCCCCTCCATTCAAATAAGGACATGGTAAGGAGAGGTCACCTGTGAGGAAATAGGACATCACTTTAAATTATTCCAAAATTACCGAATCTTCTGACACCTTGACTTGAACTTTATAGTCTTCAAAGCTAGGAGAAATGAATTTCTGTGGTCATAAACTACTTCAAAGGGAATTTCGTTTTAGCAGCCAGAGCAGACTAAGGTAATTCTTTTTCTATTCATGTAGAAAGCTGACTAATCCTGTCATCTGAGTGAATGTCGTGGTTGACTGCTATCAGAGCGCTTCAAAGACCCAGAGAGTGCCACTTACCAGAGGGGGTGGTAGTGTCTGTTTGGTAATTAAGGTGTATTGTGTTGTGTTTCGTTTTGTTTTCTCTGAGACAAGAATCTTACTATGTGATTCCGGCTGGCCTCAAACTCATGACAAGTCTCTTACCTATAGTCCCTTTAAGTAGCCAGATATTATCATTAGACATTTATATTGAGTATTTTAGTCAAAACTCTGACCTTGCCTTTATGTAGCAATGTTGGCCTTCCTCCTTGTTCGCACTTGGTTTAGACTGGAGTCCTGCCCTGAAGTGGCCACCATCATCTCCTTGCTCATTTCTCCCCTTCCTTCCCACTTGAAGCGACCTCTGCTGGTCAGCAGCTTAAATGGTGAGGGAATCTGGAAAATGAGGATAGGATAGGCAAGAGATCCCAGTTCTTGCCACTTGGGAGACTTCATTTTAGATTTGCTGATATTTAACCTCGCATTTTGCTCTTCAGGAATCTGTCTGCTTTAACAAACTATTATGGCTGGGTATATTGTTAAAAACACAAATTTGTTTCTCACAGTTCCAGCAGTTTGGAAGTGTAAGATAATGGCAGGGAATGCTGCTTCCGGTTTCACTGGCAGCCATCTTTTCACTATGTGCTCCAGGACAAAAGGGCAAGAAAGATCTGTGGGGCCTTTTAAAAGAGCATTAATCCCACTCCTGTGGACCCTAGCCTTATGACTAAGCATCAGCCAATTGCCCTCCCTCTCAACACCACCATATTGAGGGGTAGAATTTCAGTGTAAGGATTTGGAGCAAATGCAAACATTTAGTTTGCAGTAGAACTCTTTTCTGTAGTTTCTAGTAAATGAGTACTCCCCTTTCTGTGCCCTTTGCTGTACCTTGTAGGAAGCACGAGTGTGCTCCCCCAGTGGTTTCTGACTGCTATGGTCAGCAGGACCCCAGGAACTCTACTCTACTTCTACATTGCTCACATTTGATCTATGAAAACCATCAATAACAGACACTAATACAACAATACTAAGACATTAAGACAGTAATAGACACTGACTGACCCATCCATTTTTACTTTAAAAATTATTATTATTATTATTATTATTATTATTATTATTATTATTATTACACTGGAGATGGAACCCATGGCCATGTACATGTACTGTAACACTAAGCAACATTCCTAGCCCAACTCACCACAGTTTTGCCAGCGAAGCAATGGTCTTCTCCAGCTCTCTCCCTTTCACACCCATGAGTTAGGACAACCTTTCTCAAGCACGATTCAGACAGAACTTTTGATCTTCCAAGTTGAAGGGATGTATTTACAAATTCTTGACAATGTTTCCAGAAACCCTCCTGCAAGACTTTAGAGGAGATAGCAGCAGCCACTACCCCAATTTTCCAAAGAGGCCAAATTTTTTCCTCCAAAATCTCTTTATTAATCTCTTAAAGAAATCTTCAAATAGAACATACTATTGAAGGAGGACACTGGGGATAGTAATTAAAATTAATTTCTACTGGAAAGGCCAACCCTGCTAAAAATAAAAGTCTTTTCATGAATTCTCAGGAATTGGTGGTTTTGCCTTTTTGTGGAGTATTAGTACACTTTGTCACAGATATATTAGTTTTTCTGTTTCTTTAGCTCAGTGGCCTATCAGATTTCTTATATGCTGATTCCAGAAAAATATTTTTTAAGAAATATCTTCAAGAATCTTCTGGCTTTGAAACAAGACTATCTCCCAAAGGCTGTGAATCTCACTATGGTGACTGCTTCTTTGAGTGATCGAGTGGCCTTTATTTCTGAAGTTCCACAACTTGGGCTCACAACTGTTTGTTTTTTGTTTGTTTTACATCCATCAGCCTCACTTGGTAGTTGTTTATTTGTTTGCTTTTTACCTTTGCTCATGTTTTTCCTACCCCACGTCTGTGGGGATGAGGCTCTACCTACAACTTCCCTACAAATGGTTCCTCAGGCATAAGGTTGCCCTTTGGACTCATAGTTTGTGTCCATACATGTGTCCTACTTGCAGCAGGTCACCCATCTGTCCGAGGGATATACCAGCTTTCAACCCAGGGTATCATCCTGCTGCTGTCCAAGCCTCAATTGTGTATGTAATCATCCTTATTCAGAAGGGAGGAAAACAGTGTGAGAAAGACAACCAAGAGAACTGACCAGAATGTCCTGCAGAGGAAATAACAGCTAAGACTACATAGCACTTTATCTGCTGACATCTGTGCTTCAGAAGTTGTAGGCTACTCCTGCAGTGCAACATCTGTAAAAGTTAAGAACTCTTGTTCATTTTCATGACCAGCAATTGACTGTTCCTGAGAAGAATTTCCTGAAAATTAAAACTCCAACCTCATGGGATGTCTTTATCTGTAAATAGTAACTGTACATGTTGAAGAATATATCACTATTTTCATGAATAACTCCAAACTTCAGATCATGGCTACATAGCAAGTGCTGGAAAGATCCCAAGATCAATGCAGGGTAACATTTTACAAGTTGTAAACATGAAACCAAACACTTAAATACTGAACACTCAAGAGATTAAGAATATGACTGCTTTCAAATTAATCCTTTACTGTAGTAAAAACTTAAATTTCATAAATCTGACAAATATGTCCTGCAAATCTTATTTTCAGTACTGACCTCATCACTTTTAGTTCTTATTGATGTTCTTTATATACTGAGGCATTGTTCCAGGCAAGTCCCAGTGTCATCTTATTTAACTCCTAATTATTCTATGAGAATTTTTTATTTGTTTGCTTTTAATCTTTGCTCGTGTTTTTTCCCCACCCCACCTCTGTGGGAGAATATGAGAAATTTCCTTTTTTATCACATAAGAAAATTATAAGTTGCAATAGACCAAAGTATTGCACAATTAGTCAACAAAGGGCTAGAATTACACTGCAGACTGCACTGCTTATACACTAAATATCAGCTTAGTCTTGCATATGGAGACAATTCAGTGAAGGAATAATAATCCCTATTGAAAGTTTAAATTACGAAGCACAAAATTTCCAAGGGTCACAGGAACGTAATGTGTGATATCTTTGGGAAGTAACTGCAAAACTATGCATTATTAGAGACTTAACATTTCATATTTTTATGGCAAATACGGCTCTTTTAAACTTTGTTATTTTTGATCTGCTTAATTTCCCAAATGATTTCAGGTAGCAGCCTAAGTGCTGATTCTTTCCCCAATGAATAAAATAGTTTTGAATTTAATTAGTAACATAATGTGTTAGATGGATTATGAAGAATTTTAGTTTAGGCTGGAGAGGACTGGTTACTGCAAAACAAAATATTTGCCAGTGGATCTTTTGGAGATAAAATGTCTAATCTTATGAAATGTCAAGTGACCCTGATATTAAGCCAGAATCTGCAGAATATTTCCTTGAAGAAACATTTCTTGAAGTGAGGTACCGTGTGTCTTAGCCAGCCTCCCTACGCAGTACTAATGCTGTACCTAATATAAACAAATGCTCAGGAAAATTAATCCTACTTAAATGATGTAGCTTAATGCAAACATATAGGCCTTTTCATTAGAAGTTTATTATTATTATTATTCCTTTTATTATCCTCTGTGGTTCTTTTCCTCTTATCTATTTCATGTGGTATTTGCACGTATAATAAACTTTGGATCAGTTGGCTGGCTTAATTGAAAAATGTTTTGAAAAGAAAAGTTAAAAGGCAAAACAAAATATATTGAAAACCATTTCCATAACTATTTCTTCCCTCTGTTAGTTCAGTTGTGAGAAATGGAGAACAAAAGCATTACCAACCAAGGCTTTTAGCGGAAACATAATTGCTTACACATCCAAATACATCAGGCAAGTTTGCAACACGCGATTAGGCAGCCAATTGTGTTGAAAATGTGCTTGCTCATTCAGAGCAGGCCACGCCCCAGGGCTCCCCCACATGCTCCTCTGCAGTCCTGGAGTTCAGCTCACACTGGTCCATTTCCCATCAGCCACTTGTTGAAACTAAAGCTAGGCCGCTGCATAAGAAGATAGTTTGGGCACAAACAAAAGAGCCAGTATCCTCACCCACCCCATCTGAGGCCGGGAATACCTGTCTCCCTGGGCTCTGCTCACACCTTTAATCCTTTGTTTTTTCCTATCAAACAATTCCTCTAGTAAGCTGTATTTTATCAGGAGCTGCACATGGATGGGGATGGGATAAGGAAAGGAAAAGGGGATAAAAAAGGCAATAAGATGTGTTATGTGCACATACTGACTCCACCTATGGAATGCAAACACTGTGTACCACACACGTGCTAATAAAGGAAATAATCTGAAGAATAGTTATCACAGTGAAAAGTCCTACTTTTTGGTATATGTGTTGCATAACCATTTAATTTAAAAAGAAAAGGAAGATTTTTCTTGTATATGTGATATCAGATCTGTTAATATTTTTAAAATTACTACATGTTGAGACATATAAATGAATATATTCAGCATAGAGAATTCATATACATATGTATTACATCTTAATCCTACGTATGTCCCCATTTTGTTCCCCCCTTCTCCTTATTTTTATAACCAGCCAAAGTTAATTTGTGTTGATAGTCACAGAAACCCACATTCCATGTCTAATATTTTTTAAATTTATTTTTATTATTTATTATTTACAACAAGGTCTCCTTTGTATCCCAAGCTGGCCCCGAACTTCCCATCCTCCTGCCTCAGACTCCCATATGCAGAGATTTTAGACATAGGCCACCTCTCTTAGATCTAACACTGAATTTTGAAGAAGCTCAAACAGTATGGCATCGCAAAGCAAAGGAGGATCATCTTCTAGAGTTGCTTTTGTTTTCTGCTGTGCAGAGAGAAATATCTTGCAGCACATGGCCTGTAGATGTCCAGAAAATACAACATGACAGGTAACTGCTCCATTCTCTCAGGCTCTTGGTTAAATTCCCTTTACTTATATGGGCAGTCACTTAACAAGCTGTTCTTAAAATCAGCCTCGGAGCGTTGGGACTGACTAGATGCCGGCTACTAATTCTCCTAATAAGTGCTAAATGTTGTTCTTGTTCCCAACAGGCTACTGCATAAAATGCTAGCTGGTTGACTAAGCAGAAAGAATAACATAACTTCCACTTAGGCAACAAATTCCATTTTCTTTCCCCCAAGTGTTTGTTGATTTGCTGTCTATCATTACTCAAGGTAAAGCCTAATGCAAAAGCCACACATTTACACACCAAGCTGACTATTCCACTGTGTGTTCGTTTCCTGTTGCGGCTCTAACATATTACCACCAGCTCAGTGGCTTAAAACAACACAAATTCATCATCCAGGATTTGTTCACATGTCTCAGGGGACTAAAATGAAGAAATCAGCAGGCCAGTCTTTTCGTTCAGGATGACCTGGGAGGACACACATGTCCCTTCCTGTCAGGCTTCTGGAGGCTTCTTGTGCCATGGGGCTTGGGTGGGTGTCATCCTCTCTGTCCTCTCCAGCACTAGAAATCCTGGATCAGATCTTCACTGTAGATCACTCTGACTCTCAAATGATTGTAGTGGCCGGCTAGGGAATCCAGAATCACTCTCCTACTTCAGGCTCAGCCCATAAGTTCCTTCATTCCCTTCATTATGTTCTTTTCTCCTTTCCCAGGTGACAAAATATTCATAGGTTCCTGGTATTAGGCTATGAACCTCTTCGATGAGAGGGCACTATTCTGCCTTACCATGCATGATCTTATTTTCATTTTGACAGAGAAACACTAAAAATTTTTTGAACTAACAACATAAATGCAGCCTGGGAAGAGTACACAGGAAAATATACCCTCTGTAAGTCTTTTCATTGCTCTTTGCTTGGACCAACAGCTGCAAATGGCTTTGCTTGCAGCCAGCAGATTTTAAGATTGGACGATCTTTGGTTCCATATTGTCTGTATTCTAACTTCACTGAGCCCCTTCCCTCCCCAGCTGCCTTTGTGTGGGCAGTGCGGCTCTGCTCTCAGTAACGAGCCCCTCTGCCACAGAGCAGACCTTTTGAAGAGTACCTACTTTTCATCATACCAAAGTATGAGCTCACACACGTCCACACTCGCCTTTGTTCCCTCCAGGCTTCCATACCTCATGAGTGGTCTCTTTGCTTTCAGGGGGAAATCAAGGTAACAGACCTCAACAGCATTCTGTTTCAGGGTTGACGGAGAGGCAGCCGAGAGGGGATTCGGGTTATATCCAGTGACCGCCTCTGTCCTGGGTTTGCCCTCACAGCAGCTGGAGGGCTTGGAGGTGCTAAGCCCTCTGATTTAGAACTACACAGGTCTGAAGGCTGAGCATTTTCTATGAAGAGCCTTTATCTTTGGAATTCCCTCTCCAAGCTTATTGACCTAGATGGCCTGAAGTAAATTCTGTCTCACTAGTATAGTGGATTTCAGAGTTAATATGGACAAGTTGATTTGGATTATTTATTTCCAAGGTGAGTCACAGCTATGGAACTCTCAGATGTGTGTAGGAGAGGTACGCATCTTTAGAAATCTTAGGTACAAATATGCCTGCCTCAGATAGAAAAGGTTTGACTGTAATCTTTTTTTGTATTGCTTGTGTGTCTCGCTCTACTATGAATACTGAGCCCATATTCTGCAGCCATTTCCTGTTTTTTTTTCTTTCTTTCTTTTTTTTTTTTGTCATACTACTCAAACTGCTCCTGCATTTTATCACTCAGGAAATCTATCTGGATAGCAAGTGACTGAGAAAAGTAAATGTAAATAAAGGACATGGCACATGTGTGGTCTGAGTCCACTACACTACTCTGCGTGGAAGACTGGAGTAAGGAGAACAAGGAGGAAGTTATTAGCTTTCCAGCAGGGGCGAAGAGAAAAGCCAGTTCCGTCAAAAGTGAATGTTGAAACAAAAGAAAATAACCCCATCCCAAATGCTCTGGGCTGAATCAGCCTTCCTGCGGTCTCGTTCTGGTTCAGAGATAGCTCTGTCCTTGAAGTACTCTCTGTTGAGTGACACTAGTCCATGGTATCAAGTAGTGCTTAAAATACCTAGATTAAAAGCCGTCTGTATTTAATGTCTCAGCTCCAACAGGTATATAAACCAAAATGAACTTGCAAATTTCATTGAAGCTACCTCCTCTAGCCGGGCTAGTCCCTCATGTCACAATTTCTATATTCCTGACAAAGAATCTTTCACTCTAACCAAGTTCCCGTTCACAGTTGGCACCTGGCCCATCCAGCGGGGAAGGTGACTTTAGTGGTATCCTCGCTCTCACAGAGGTGCAGGTTAACATCCTCCTTGGGCAATGAGGGGACTAATATTCTGTTCTTTGTTCAAAGCTCCGGAGGATCAATGTGCGAGATGTGATACTCGAATTGAAGCTATTCCTGTTCCGCACGCATTAACTTCAGTTCCCCTCTCAGTGGAAGAGGTGAGAGGACGGAACTGTGGGCTCAGTACTGCCCAACACTTTTATCAAATTTCAGCCTGAAACACGTTGATGTTTCCATTAAAATGAATAGGAAACAGCTTCTTAGAGAGCCACGCAGATTCAGCATAAAGGGTGGACTTCAAATACTCACAGACTGAGGAGCGCAGTTGCTTCTACAAACAATGCTTATTGGACTAAACATGCCCAGTGTGTCCCAAAGTGTGGCCACCATCTGACAAGGAGCCTACTCTTCATTCGATGGCTCTGGCAAACAGCTGCCTAAATGCTGCATCTGTGCTGTAATTTCTTCACTGAAAGTACAGCCTGTTTCTAGACCTTGTGATTCCTGACATGGAGGGTAAAATTGCTCCATTCTAGAAGCACTCTTTCCAGGAAACAAGTGCTCTCCTCGCTCCTGAGCCTTTATGTGCAGAAAAGGAGGATCTAGGAGGATGGTGTCAGGTGAGGGGTCCTGCTAGAGTCAGAAGCATGTTCATGTTGGACAAACCAGAGCACTTCAGTTGCCTCAAGGCCCAGCAGTGAGTAGAAGGTCCTCCTTTTGGAGGCTGTTTTTCTTCTTCAGGACAGGAGGAACATGATCGCCATTAAGGGCATTCCCAAAGCACCTGGGTCTCAGCATTGAGACCCACACAAGCAGGAGGCAGGTGCTTTGCTGCTGTCCCCATAGAGAGCATTTCAGCTCAGCCCACAGGTCACAGTTGAAGACTGCTGTGTTCTGTGGAACAACCTGACCCACGGGCTCTGGGAGGTCCACCCTGAGCCTTTCCCAGTACTATTCTTCTTCAGCCTCTCTGTATGCTCTCCCTGTTCTTTCTTGCAGGTCCTTAGGGCCGCAGCAGCAGGTACCAAAGCAGAGGCTCGACATCTCTGCACCACCGCGCGGTCATTTCTCTCCTCTTCATTCATAATTTTTCTCTTCATTCATAAAATTTTCTCTTTAGAGGATTGGCATGCTATGTATCACAGACTTGAGGAAGCATGCTAGTAAGACTGTTGGTTTCATCTTGGCATCTACAAGCACTCTCCAGTGCTCTGTTGATAGTTTGCTTTTACACATCATTGCTCTTGTTTTCTCTACATCTGTAGTCATTGTTTCTCATCTAAACAAGTCTATTTTTGGTGATTCCATAAAACCATGATGAATCCAGAATCTTAGCTGCATAATGTTACATAACCCCATAAATTCTGCTATCTTTTATTCTGTCAAATTTTACCACACTTCTGTGGTACTCTTTGGTAAAAGGAATAATTTTCCTTTATAGGTGCCCAGACAATCCACTCATTGAAATATTATCACTAATTCAAAACTTTCCTTTTCAGTTTTATTTTGCTTTAACAAGATTTTAACAACTAGATGCTATTACTATTCTGGTTCTTATTAATTTCTGATTCAGAATTGGACTAATTTTCTCTGATTTTTATACACTGAGTATTTTGGTATTCTGAAATATTTTACAGCATCCTTGTATTGTAATTCAATCTCAGGCTGAAGGTTAGATACTTTCTTCGCTACAATTTTGGACCACCATTTCTTTGTCAAATTGTCTTTGAGAAGGCGGTCACAGGAAGCATTTTGTTCTTAGTTTGCCTACCTTCAAGGTCTATTTATATATCCCTTGCCTCTCTCTCTGCATTTCTGCTGATCAAGTCATACTTGATTTAATTGCCCATCCTGCACTGAAATGAGCTTCAACTCCTCCACATTCTCCTTTCACCTTTCCACCCCTCAAGGTTCTATTCTTGTTGTATGATTATGCAGGTGTTCAGATGCAATGAGTCAGAAATGCACCAGGTCATTAAGGTTGTATCCACACCAATAAACACTGGGGTGGGATTAGGCTCTGAGAGCTGGTTTTCAGTTAGATATATTAATTTGAAAATGGACACCATCTCTCCCCCGAGAAATCTTGATGTAAGAGGTGTATATTGCAGTATTTCTTATCTGTTTTCACTGCATCAGACTGGACCTACTTGCCTCCTTTTCATCTTCTCATTACCTCCTGATGGTGATTTTCTATGTAGTGGGACAAAATCTTCAGGTTGAAGAGTGTTCCCAAATTCAAGATATTTAGAACTGACCTACAAGTTACTCCCATAATTAGAGATGCACTCCTTACAGCAGCGGGCTGCTTTATACAAAGTTTTATTTGCATAAGATATAATTACTGTTGCTATGAGGCGCCTGACTCTTAACGTAGGAATCTTTCCTCAACTTCAGGTAAGCTTTTGGGCAAGTATAGTTTTGAAGTTAACAGTGTCTCTGATCAGGAAGGGGTTGGTATGTGTAGCTGCCCTCTTGGCATTTTGAATGGACCTCTTCATTTATCCTCACTTCAAGCATTCTGAAACCGGTATTATTCATGGCCTTGGAAACAAGAGGCTTGCCCCTCAGGAAGCAAGCCAAAAGCTTCTCTCTCCTCAGGCCTCTGAACACCTTGAATCTTGAATCACACTCCATTTCAGAGGATAATAAACTGATAAACTAAAATGCTAGGCTGAGATTTGGGCATGGGATGGAGCTAGCAAATAAACAAAAGTACGTTTCTTGAAGAACAAGTCACATGATGAATACAACAAAATGAAGAGGGCCATAAGAAAGTGAAGGATGGTGAAGCAAAAGTCTTGTCCTAGGAAAAGCTAGATGAGGTCGGGACAGTACAGGGAGACAAAGAAGACAAAACCAAGGTAAACGGCTGTAAGCCAGAGTGCTTCACATGGCCCACGCTGCCACTCACCTTGCACTTTCTTCTCACACACAGATGGGTCTCTCCATTAGAGTTGGAAAGAGTCAGAAAATAATGATCTACCAGCCTGTGTTAATACCAGCGGTGATCAACTGATAGAATGAAAAGGTTGATTTTGGCTCCTGGTGTCAGATGTTCCAGTTTGTGATGCATTAGTGCTTTGTTTTCACATCTGTGAAGGAGCAGTCCATGACAGTGAGAGGCTGTCAGCTTGTAGCCAGTAATTACAAAGTGAAAGACGAAGGAAGTGAAGTTTTCCTCCCCTCCCCAAAGTGCCAAATCCTGGGACCAAGTCTGTAGTGAATAGATTCCCCTTTCAGAAAACATTCTGCCAATCTAGCTGCCAGTTTTATTTTTATCTCCCTAAATCAAATAGTAGAGAACACTGTGATACAAAACATTGTGTCTATACTGTGACAAAAAGAAACTGTATAGAAGGGCAAGGCAAATTCACATAGTCTATTACAAGCTTCTCTCACTTAACATTAGATTCAATTTCTTAAAAATTAAATATGCCATGTGAAAATAACACCAGTGAGGATATTCTCTTCATTTAACTAAAAGTAATTGTAATATGTCAACTTACAAATCCTAACCAATTCTCTAAACATAAAACAAACCAAGGAAGTTATATATATACATATACAAACATATATATGTGTGTGTGTGTGTCTGTGTATACACACACAGACACACACACACACATATATATATACATATATATGACATGTTAAGACATAAAATGTTAAGAGAATAAAATGTTAAGACATAAAATGTTAAGACATAAAATGCTGGAAACATAACTTCTTAATTTCTAAAAAACAAGTTGTATCATGTACAGGTACAAATTCTCAATGATGGATGTGATTATAATATATACCTAAAATGTACCAATAAGTTCAGTAAATATAAAAAAGTATGGGTTTTAGTAACTTATACTCTGAGTTCTGGCATCATCTAAATGTACATCAGCTTGATTTGAAAATTGAGAACATTAAAACCATTTATACAAAATTATAACTTTTTATCATTTGAGGTAAATGTCTTATCTTATTTTTTTCCTATTCTTTCTTTCTTTGGTATTTAGTGTTGAATTCAAGACATTACACTTATGAAACTGATATCACAACCACTGAGCTAAATCCCCACTCTTATTGGTTGTTGAATGTAGCTCAAGAATTTTTCCAGGATTTGGTTTAACTTGTATTTGTGTGCTTTAAATATGTGTTTTCTATAAAAATATTGGCCAAAACAAAATGCCTTAATACAGGTAAGTGTTCTATGAAGTGGAGAATTAAAAACATGGGAACCTTCTTTTGCAAAAATATTAATCAAGGGGACCTTTTAGGGGTATGTGTATTTTCTTTCATTACCCAAACTGATCAATTTACCCAATTTACCCAAACTGATCTCTGTACTGGTAGAGAGTTACTGTTTTCTAGAGATATTTTAAGGTATAGAAGGCTACCAGTAAGATTAATGCCTGAGATAATGGCTTTCCTTACAATATTAGAGAGAGGCAGAGAGAGAAAGAGAGCTAGAGAGAAAATGTGTGTGTGCATGTGTGTGTGTGAGAGAGAGAGAGAGAGCACAGGAGAGGTAGAGGGAGATGAAGGGAGAGAAAGAGAAGACTGATGCATCTTCAGGCAAAGTCCACACCCAAAACTGGTAGGAAACTTTTTCTTCCAGGGAGCACAAGTGTGGTATTGAAACCCTGTGACACGTCCCTACTTTGGTCAGCCATTCATTAATCTAGGTGCATGAAGACAACGCCACACACTAGCAGTCTCTTGAGGACAACTGGTAGCACAAAAGAGAAAGAGATGAATACACAGAAAAAAAGAGACATTGAAAAATGTACAATTTAGGAAAATAGTATTTTTTGGAGAAGTAATTACTATCCTAAAAAAAAAAAAATGAAGACAACATATCATTAGTCTGACAAGAATAAGATGATAAGAAAGTATCAGTTAGTGAGCAAAAAAGAGTTTATGAAAATTATTTGAAAGCAAATGCAAAATCAAATCAGCAAAATGATGAAAAGAAAATCAGCAAACCACAGAACAAGGGAGAGAGAGAGAGAGATTGAGGACAAATATAAAATAAAGTAAAAAGGCATGAAAATCAATCTGAGAAATGTTACATGAGATATTTTACATTCATGTTATTATTTTTCCATTGAAACAATTTCACCAAAATTCCTCAACAGGTGTATTACTAGAGCTGCTCTGATTAGTCCCTCCCCCTTCTGCTTCTCCTCCTCTTCCTCACCCTCCTCCTCTTCATCTTTGTCTTCGCCTCTTCCTTTTGTCTCCTTTTGCTTCCTGTTCCTCCTTCTCCTCCTTCTTCTTGCCCTTTCTTCTCCACCTTCTCTTTTTCGTCATCCTCTCCTTTTCCTCTCATCTGTTGCCTTCCTCTTTCTCTACTCCTCCTTCCTGCACCTACTTTTGGTGCTGGAAGTTACACTCGGTGCCTTGAACTTACCACCACTGAGCTACACCTCCAGCCCATGCCTTTTGCTCTTATTTTTTAAAATTGAGAATAAGGAAAGTTTCTTCCAGGGTAGAAGCCTGAGTATCAGAATGAATCATAATAAAATCCCAAAGTAAAAAAAAAAAAAATCAGAAAATAAAATAGTTTTCTACTTTTGCAATTGATTATATGCCCACTCTGAATCGTGGAGTTTTTATAGACTCTTCAGAGTAATTTTAGAAAAGTTCTCTGCGTAGTAAAAGGATAGATGAGTGCTGTTGAGAACAAACCCAGAAACCTATGCAGAAATTTCATCTCTTGTTAAGAAATAAGGATTTATTGGCACAGGTCAAAGCCTGAGGTATTTCATGGTAGATATATTTAATCAGAAATGCTCTTGCTAATGTTCCAGGTGCCCATTTAACTCTACGCATGGCCACCTGACCATCTCAAGCTCAAACCACTATTATCCAGGAAAGATGATTTAGGTAAGTGTATAGAAAAAAATTCTTCTAGGGTCTGAAGGGAGTGTTATACAAAACACACTGGGTCATGTAATTAACAGCTTGAGGAAAAGGTTCTGAAGATTCAGCCATCAAGCTGAGAGAGCTGGAGGCATTTGTTCCCATTCAGGGTGGTTCCAGGTAGGATGTGTTAGTTCTAGAGTTTAGCCAGGTAACAGTGTCGGTACAGAGATCAGATCAATTCTGAGGCAGGCCTGAATTTGTGAATCAATTTGAAATCTCCCTGCACTGTTTATGGTCATTATGAATCTCAGGGAGGTCCAGTTAGCCCACATAAGAGGCCCACACTGCTCAGAGACTCAGCTGACTAGCCTCGGGGTATGGCAAGAAAGGAATGTTTATGTTCAGTTAAAAAATCACTGCACTCGTTATACTGCATTTCCGATGGCATACCACAGTTTGTGCCATCAAGCTTGTTAGTCATCGTGTTCTTCCAATTTCCCAGGAAGCAAAATGAACAACATGCAATAAGACTACTCCTTCACATTTGTCTTTTGATACTTCCAAAGAAAAAAATATTTAAAAATCTCTTATTTTATTACCTATGGATTACTACTGTCATATTTGTATAAATGTTTTATTCTTGAATATATAAAAATATATTATAATATATTAACAAATAATATCACTTTTCCTAATAAAATTCACCTGAAATTATTTCTGCTAGTTTGTTAGTATTTCTATTTTATTTTGTAATCATGATGAAGATATCTGAATGGATAGTGCAACAAAAATGTTCAGCATTTTAAATGAACAGTATGCCATTTGAAATCAACTTCTGGTTTTAAACCAAGTCTTACCCAAATTCTATACTAAATCTTTAGTCCATTTACTCTGTAATTAATAAATATGATATTATAAATTAATAAATATAATATGCCGCAGAGAGCATAATGGCATTACTATAACACTCTGAGTATGTGAAGATGAAAGACAGTTAGGAATTGTAAGAGACTGAATTGAGAAAAAAATTATTATTCTAAACACTATTTAATCAAAAGAAATTTATAGCAGATCAGCTTTGCCATTACTTTTAGTAATCTTCAAAAATAACAAAATTAGATTATTGCTTGATGCTTTCTATTATCTTTTCTTCATATGTGTTAATTTGTTAATTATACTTTACATAAATCAATGAAAAACAGCTTAATTTGTCTAAACACTATAGAATTTCTAAGCCTACTAAAATCTCATTCTAGGCTTACTTAATTTCTTTGTGATTTGAAAAGAAATATCATCAGTAAACTAACATAGAGAATATAGTCCTCATGTATCATACAAATAGAAAGTTTTTAAATACCTAGGCTATGACTTGTAGTCACAGCAAAGAATAGCATTTCTTTTGGAGAAAAATATGTGAAGGAGTTTTTTGGAGTTTTTTGTTTTTGTTTTTGTTTTTTTCTCATATCTGAATTGAGACATGTCAATGTCATTTGGACCAGCCTATTAACTATTGCATGTACATTCTTATCACAGGCTAATTTTAGATCATGTCAAATTGGTACATTTATAATTACCTACATGAGAAAATGATTTATCTCTATGGCTTTTACCTGGGGTGATAGCTAAATCTCATTCTAAAGTGTTAGGAGATTATAGTATGTTGAATGATGTTCCCTGCTTACCCAGAACCTCAGAATGTGAGCTTATTTGGAAATAGGGTCTTTACAGTATAATTAGAGAAATCATGAGGAACTCATGCTTAGGGCAGACCTTCAAGCCAGTGACTGCTTCTATTATTATTGAATAATCAATGAAGTTTGTCTAATTTTTCTTATTAAAACAACTTTCCTTATAACAGATGAAAATCTTATTCACTTTTAATCTGTACTAAACACATGGATTTAGTTTGTATTCTTGTCTTTAATTTGTTTTATGTTGAGTTTTATTTTTTTCAAGTTTTTTGTCCATATAATAACCAGTTTCTCTTTTCCAATAAAGCATCTATTTGCCTTTAGAAAAATTACAACTATCTCAAAAGATGACATCTTAGAAAGGGCATCAATAATTCTTTTCTCCTCTTATTTTTCAATAAAATGTGGTGAATTAATCCTAGGATATTGTTTTGAGCTAATGTTATGTCTCACTGACCTGTGGAAGATTATGACATTTAAATTTGTGCCAGGACAGAGTTCTGTAACACTTCTTTATCAAGTAGTGTTAGAATAAGTCCTAAAGAGTAAGATTTTGAAGTTTTAAGTCTAGTAATTAGGACTAGTTTCCATGTTATTTCCAGAGATGTTTTTTGTCCAGTAGACCATGGCCAAGTATAAAAGATGGCAAACTGTGGTCTGTGCATTACATTCTTTCTCCATCATCTTTTAAGCTCTTTGAGATCTAGAGAATAACTGCTTACAGGTTTCAAAGTCACTTGTAGCTGAGCATCAGTGTTCAAATGCTGAGAGCTGCTTGTGACGCAGCTGTTAGAGTATCTTTTATCCAGTCTTTGATCTTCGGAAATTTTAATTAAGCTCAGGCACAAAGGGTGATAGTGTCTGTGGAGAATCTCTTAATTACTTATCAATCAATATTTCTGGAAGAACTACATCAGATACTAGAGGAGGTACAGAAAATGAATGGTTAGGCTCTTACACCAAAGGTGTTTATATTTTCATGTGGGAAGCCGGGTCGGAGGAGGAAAAGTAAATTTCCCAGGATCTAACCATAGCTTGAAATGTTTATGATCAGCTTATAACTAGGAGCCAACTTTATAAAATAGCTCATCAATGCTGAGAGTACAAGGAAAGGAAGGAGTACTGAGAATGTGGATTGAATAAGAAACCTGCTGAAGGAGGAATCTTCAAACTGGACCTTGTTGATTGGCTAGGGTTCAATTGTAAAGAGCAGGTGAAAAAGAAGGCAAACAGTTTAGAAGTAACTTATATTTACTTTGTTCTGCAAAATGACACTACAACACCTTGAAAAGCTTTAAGAAAATTATTTAGATTAACTAAAGTTACACTGCTAATTCAATAGAATCTCTACTGACTGTTTCAACTATTCATTGCTGTGTTTTCAAATACTATCTGCACTAATATCTTTTGGCTTCCAAAGAGCAATCACCACAAACTATGGATTAAAACGCTGAAATTTGTTTTCTGACAGCTTCAGAGACTGAAAGTCAAAGAGCTAAGGGCTAACAAGGCTGGTTTCAGCCGAGGTCTCAGCCCCATGCTTGAGGACAGCAACTGTATTTACTGTATTTCACATAGTCCTGCCTGCAACAGGAAATCTTGGTATCTCTGTATGTCTGAATGTCCTTTACTTATAAAACCACTAGTAAGGGTGGATGAGCGCTCTCTTGATAGCCCCATTTAAACTTAGTTATCTCTGTTCAGTCTCTATCTCTAGGAAGAATCACGTTTGGGAACACAGGGAAACAACTTGAATATTGCAATGAGCATGGGGCCGAACCCAGCCAACAACAGCGTCTTATGGAGGGCTACCAGTCACGTGTTCACAGTTGGGTGAAGTGATGAATGTTTAATCCTAGGAATAAAGATAGCAGCCCATTCCACCTCCCTCCCACCCTCCTCTCTCCCAAATTACTTGGTCCTAAAATCATGTTGTTTCTTCCCTAACATCCCCCTGACACATATGTCCCAACAACCCTAGGTGTTCTCAATGCTAAGTTCATTGTCAGAAAGCAACTTTGCCTGATTATTACCTCATGTAATCAAAGCCTTCTACTAACTATGATTCCATGACTACATATTTGAATCTCTCATAAATCTTTAAGACTTGTGTGTGTACCTGACTCAACAAAATAATTTTTCTCTACTTGATATGAAGGAAAATTCTTGAAAAAATTTTCAGGTGATATTAATAGGAAAAAATAGTTTGTGAAAGGAGGGAAGGGAAATGGGAAAAAATGAGAATCAAGATATGTGATGTATTGGTAGAAACCCTCAATGTTGAATGTGATCATAATGTACATATAAAACATATCAATATAGTCAATTTAGAAAAAGAAAAGAAAACAAGTTTACTGTAAAGGGATAGTTACTTGAGGTGTAAAGGTGATACATCTACATTCATAGTTCTGGTCTTGATAAAGCAAACTTTATAATCATAGGGAATTTTCCTCCTCAAACAAATGATGCTAAACCAAAAACAGATAGATATACAAAATAGCTGGCGTTGCAGAAGCACTGAATGTGTGTGGTTATATCAAGGGAACTACATGTTTTGCATCATTTCATAAAGGTATAGTGAGCAGATTTGGAAATACAAACCTATCCATACTTCTCCATCTTTCATTCTCTTCCCCGGTCATAAGATTCCTCATAATCTCAAGAAAAATTAAGATCAGAGCTTGGGAATGTAGCTCTATGTTACAAAACTTGTGTAATGCATGAGGACCTGGATATGATCTCCTGCACCAAGAAAAATAATTGTTAAAGCAAAGACACAAGGCACTCAGCATCTCATGAATCAATAGAGGAGGTGTCAGAGGAGTGTGTGTGGCACTTAGACATTCTGCCACAAAAAAACAGAGACATAAATAAGGAAGAAGCTGAGGCATTGTGCAGTTTCTGTGTCTCTACAGCTGAATCATTTTTTTTTAAATTTCCAGTGAGCAAGGTTTTCATTGAACCATGGAGTCATTGCACCTGGTTCATCCAGCAGGATGCTTTCTATACCCTGAGCCTCTAAAAAGCTGTTATTATGACCCGTTAGGTATGGAGGGTCCCCAAACACATAGATGCCTCAACTCAAACAGAGAGCCTAGGTTTCTTGGTCCTCATAGGAGCTGCAGTGTGGAAAGTGGGTTGGTTGGGAATAGCCAGTGAGGAAATCTATCTCTCAAAAAATACTATGTGTCCAGAGTAAATTTATCCTGTAGAGCAAAAAATCATTCCAAAAAATACACATCAGATATTTTCTCAAGTCGTCATATATCTGTGTTTATTGTGTTATAAAATGATATAAAAATGAACCCTCAATTATATTCATCAATTAAAGCAAATTGTCACATTGATAATTAGACAACAAAAGTTGCAAGCAAGCCTTTGAAATACAATTTTTCTAAGGGCATTCACATGTTTCAAGGCTCTCTGCTATGATGTACAACATTCAGTAAAGAGCAAATATTTAAAGAAAAAATTTGAGTTTAAGTAAAAAAAACCACAAAGTTTAGGTATAGAGGAATGAGAAGTTATAGGGAAGACAGAGAATGGGAAAAAATGAGAATCAAGATGTGTCATGTACTGGGAGAAATCCTCAATGTTGAATGTGCTCAGAGTATATATATATAAAATGTACCAATAAAATCAATTTTCTAAAAAAGATTATAAAAGGTGTGTCCCTCATGATGGGACAGCTGCTATATCTCAGACCTGGTACATTTGCTCTAGATGAAGGCAGATTCTGCAAGTCAAATCTGAGGCTCTCTGTGTACTAAAAGAAAAAATGGAATGAACAAATGTTTTGGTGCAGAGTGATACTGAAACAAGATCTTTATACTTAGCCCAGGGTGGTTTGTGCAGGTTGCAGTGTAACTGAAAGTATATTTTTTAATCTTTGCATTTCACTGTGTTTAAAAAACTGCTACATCTCATCAGCATTTGTGTTACCATAATTTACAAACCAAAGGTCAAAGATATATGTCTGGTATTTAACAAACTGAAGGAAACTGGAGATGATATCAGTAGAAATATAGTTAATAAGATCATAATGATGGGAAGAGAAGAAAATGAAGATCATTATAAAATAGAGTTCCACAAAAGTCATGCAAAGAGACTGTTTTAATCATAGTACCAGCTTTCTACTTTTCTTGACTTGTGTGACTAGGGACACACTATTTATCAGTGGAAAACTCATCATTATTTCTTCTTGAAAATCTGTGACATACTTTTATTCAAGTGGAATATACATAAGTGCAGAGGTTAATCACTGTATTGAAAACCCTCCATCCAAAGTTATAACCACAGGTTTAACTTTCAAATTTACTTAAAGCCTTTTAAGTCTTTCGTAGGACTAACACTTTTGCCTGGTCCACTTCATTCAGGAAAAAACTGTTGCCTTCATCTTCACTGACCTGAACTAGCCACAGTCCTACAAGCACACCTTAGAAATGTTGCGTGCTTCAAACCTGAGGAGCTACCATTCACCTCTGTCTTGAATTTACAGAGCTAGGCTGTCATATCCATGGATCGGGATCCTCAAAGAACTCCCAGGGCTCGGAATTTCTTTCCTTCCAATCATTATCTTCCTATAACTCTATGCTCACATGCTGTACTTTGAGGACTGGGTATCTTTTGCCCTTGAAACCTTGTTCATTTATTTCTAATATAGTTTTCTTCATTTTTCTCCAAATCCACAGCTTCTTCTTTCTATATAATTGAAACATCTTTCTTAAAAAAATAGATTTGACAATTCACAACCAACCCTTCACTTCACACATCCAAAGAAGAGACCAGTGCAGAACACACCAACTTCTTTGAATAGTAAAAAAGTTCTGATTTTTCTGCTGCTAGTTTTGTTTCATCTCTGAAGAAGCTTTGCAAATCCACATTAGTATATTCAGAAGAGATGACTTTAGCTTCCCCTGGCAGATTATGGTATTACTACATTAACCTTGAAACCTACCAGGTGTCTGGAATTCATTTGCAGCTCAAAATGGCACCTGTTAGGCTTTGGGTACTGAGAGTCCTTTACCCATCAGTACATTTTATTTTAGGAAAAAAATCTGAAATTTCTGAAGAGCATGCTAGAGTATTTCCCCCCATGAATTGATTTAAAACAAAAGTGCCATAAGATTACTCAGTGAATGTATTATCTGGCCAAATCAATTTTCTAGTTAAGTAAGCTAGACAGTAATCCAATAATGCTTTAGTATAATGTTGAATTTAACTTTAAAAAAAAATTCCCTCTGTCTCATTTGCCTTTGATTGACATGTTTAAGTCATTTCTTAATAAAGGATATTCAACCCATTGTGGATAACTTTATTCAATATCACATTTTTGTTTTGCTGTGTCTGGCAAGCCTTACATGACTCACGAACAATGTAAACAATCACATTTTTGGACATGTTACCCCTAACTAAGGTTCCTGGGAATAGATACTCAAAATCTTTCTGTGCATATGTTTTACACTATCTGTACTTTATTCATATTTACGATTAGTTTTCATTATTACATTGTTCTTTAAATTATGAGATTAGGAAAGGCTCTTTTGTGATTACAAATAAATCCCCAAATCTCTGTGGTTAGTATAGCAACAGTTTCTTTTGTTGAAGGATCTGTTGTGGGCAGAATGGGCTGCCTTCATCTTGTACTTACACTCTCTGGTGTGTTCGGTCCGAAGGTAAAAATGAGAAGGAAAGGTCAGGAGGGATGTTTTTTCAGTACCGGCAATCAAACTCACGCCCTTGTACTTTGAAGGCAGTCGGCGGTGCCACTGAGCTAAACCCCTGACCCCTGGAGCCACTGAACTTCCTCCACTGTATCACTTCTACTCTCATCTACTGACATAGTATTTATGTGTAAGTTCCTTTTATATTTTAATCTTTCTCTCTACTTTCTAAAATCTCTCTTGATGCAGAATGTGTATTGGGTACATGATTATACATGTTTTGAGGAAAGATTTTTGATACGTGTTTTATGGGGTGATGCCATTTGACAGTGTTGGAAAAACGTGGTTAATTGATTTCTGCTGTCAGTGGATAGCTGAAAACTTAATGCTGCTTTGCTTTGCTGCCCTTTCTACCCTTCCACCTGCCCCCGACATCCCAGCTCACGCTCAGTGCATCCCCCAGGATCCCTTCTTCCTCACACGGCCACTCCGATGTTCCCATTGCACAAGTGCTAGTTTCTACATAGCTCATGGAATTAGAGAAATCTTGCTAAGCACCTGACCTCCTCATTAAACCATGTGGGGACAGAGAAGATGAAGTACAAAATCTCATGATTTCCTACTCCAGGGTTTGGGGAGTCAAGTATTTCCGAGTGAGTTTATATGTATTTTTTCCTTCTTTAACTTCTCACAGAAATTCATACATCCTCCATGTAGTTGTCTTCAAGGAATCCAGTACTCAAAACACAATGCATAAAATTTATTTATCTAAATCGAATTTGATGAAGGCAAACAGGGAAGGCCTGTGTTGGTACTGTTTCCTCTGAAAGGTAAATAATAAGAGTTTTCTGCTTGGACTTTAGAAATGGAAGCTCACAGTCAGAAAATATTATTTTACCTTTCTCATAATTACCCAGCCAGGACCTGGTTTTCCCAGAATGCTACATGAACAAATTGCACATAATACATACAAACATTCTGAAAATGCTACATATTAGCAACAGAAACACATTTCTGTCTCAGAGTGATGCCAACTAGTTCTACACTGTTTTTGTTAAGCATAATTGCAGTTCTTCACAAAGAGCTTGGAGAAGGGAACAAATACTTGGCATATTTCTTTTGGTTTTTCAGCGTGTGCGTAATTTATTTGTTTGCCACTGAGAAACACTCTGCTTTTACCCCGGACCCCGGGGTGCCAAAGCTCTGTGATAGATACTCTGGTTGCCACTGGATTTGTTCACCCGCCCAGGCTTCCTGATTTCTGAGGTGAGAGTCAGCTTTCCGCGGCTCCATTTTCTGCCATTGAGAACTGCCACTGTTTCATCTTCCCCCATGTTCTGCTCACAAAGTACCCAGTTGTTACTTGTCATAAAGAAATCTTCTGCCCACAAAGCTGGGATAGCTGCAAAGCACAGCCAGAGTGGGTATGAGACCCTTGGATCCCCAGGAGGTGAATCTAGTTATGGAGGTGAGAGTAGCCCTTCTTTTCCCCCAAAAAGGGAGGGTATTTAAGCTTTCAGAGCTGCCTTGTTTCATACATTATAAGCTCAACTCTATGAATATGCATCAGTTACCTCTTTTGAACTTCCTTGAAACAAATTCTCATAAATAAACAAGGACTATACCACACTAACTGACAGAGTCATTTAGACTAGATGCATTGTGCTAATGGAGTGAAAAGAATAAAAATTTTCAAGGGCTTCAACCCTCAATTTTAATAAATTTCATGGAAATCGGATCAAGTCCTAATTGCTAATTCATGTGAAATTATTAAAAAGAGATTTCAATTACATACCACCATTGAATTTTGATGTAGCAAATTAAATTAGGATACTAGATTGTTTCTTTCCTTAAATCCAGACCTATTTAAAAACCTTTTCCCGTAAATTCTGAAAGGGAACTTTGCGTTCCGTTATGTTGTTAAAAAAAAAAAAAAATCCAGCATTAGTACGAAATAGTAGGTTAAATCTCTTCGTGAAGATTTTTAATGACATTTCAGTGTTCCTCTTATAATTACTCTTCATCTAAGATGTCCCATAATGATGTTGGACACTCCTGGTTCGGGCTCACTGGCTCGCTTCATTAGCATGTCATTCCCATTCCACATCACAGGATTTAATTGTGATGCCGGATATGCACAGCTCTCCACAGAAGTCTAATCAAAGTGGATTCACTTGTATTATTAATATCAAAAATCAGTCCACTTGCTATTTTTATAAATAAAAGAATCCAGATACATAAATCAGCTGTCATTTATTAGCATGTTACTGGCATATCTGCCAGACATATGAGCGGCCCTATCACAGTTCCTTAGGATTATTTTCATCAAGATTAAAACCCTTCTACATTAAATATACATACTAATTCCTCCATAAAGTAATCAGATTACAGAGCAGGTGACATTGTGTGGTGGAATTCAAATGATTTGCAGTAATGAGCTGGAAAGGTGTGCTTGGGCAGAGAAAAGGGAAGAGGAAAGACAAGGGAGGAGGGAAGACTTGCTTTTAAATTTGGGCTTGCAAGTCTGTTGTGTTATTGTTTGTGCTAACTTCTACTTATTTCTTTATTTTTAATACATAAGGGGAGAAGAGAAGTAGCCACACTATTTAGAAACCTGTGGTGTCAGTCATTTCTACCATCAAGCGCTACGCACTTCTGCCTTTTGAGCTTCACTTGCCTCCTTTGTCTCTGTACTGGCTGAAGTCAGCCAGGGTGGGAAAGTATTTCCTGCAGTTGGTCAAGTGGTACTCATGGGTCAATGCTTACAGACATCCTTGCTGTCGAATCAGAATACTTTCTCTTCTCACTAGACAGATCTTTCTGTTTTAAAATTTTCAGCCCTTACAAAAATTCAGTTAAACAGGAATAATATACCATGCACAACATAGCTACTCTAATGTTTGTGAAGAAAATAGAGGATGATATTTGGGAAGTGAAGTAAAATGGCTGCAATTGACTAAAAAAATAGTTTCACTTTATCATTTTGGGAGCATCAGAGTAAGATTCCTTGAAGGGGCCTTGGATGAGAGTAAAGCTCATGAGGAAAGCACCTTGATATTCAATTTATTTTCAAATTATTTTTGTTAGTGTGTTTTGCAAATACAAATCTTCACACGGTTTTTCAGATATGCATGCAGATGATGGAGCCACTAACTCTCAGTTCACAATTTAGAAGGAGACTAACCACTTGAAAATGCACTGTCCCCTTGAAACTAGCTATTGTTGTCCTTGTGTGTGTTATGGTTTATTTAAAATACATGATGACTTTAATTCTACTATATAGAAACAAAAGATATATTTGACCCATGTTTATCATTTCCAAGTGCTTTTTCATACAATGTCAAATACTGCATTTGTAGTCACTGTAAAATTTTACATGCTTCTCTTTGATCACAAAATAGTTGATTTCATTAGTTCACTTTTTGATGAAAAAAATTTGATTCAGGACACAGTGTACCCCCCACCTGACACAATTGTGGAAAGAGAGAAGGGACATTATAAACATGAAGGGACATTTTCAGGTATAAAGAACTTAATAAGTAGTATTGTGATCAGTGTAATAAAAGTCTGTTCTCCTTTATGTAGAAATATCATTTCTGACCCATTTAGACAGAGCCTCTTTGAAATGTTGTGATGTTAAATGGGACAGCTTTAAAATAACCCTTTCCAAACATCCAGCCAATTAAAATACTCACTGCATTCTAATAAGTACCATATATACTAATATGCCACCGCATGAAGCATTTGCTCTCCAATTTATTATTCAATAAGAGTGCATTTGACCTCAGCATGTTGATGACTCTTTTTTTCAGGAACTATACTCTGCAGCCAGGCTAATCAAACTGTGTACAGTTCATTTGGAATAATTTCTAGTCTAATTCCTTTAACCATTTGGAGACAGAAAGTGGGCTTGTCCTTTGTAGGATAAAAAGTAAATAGCGGGTTCCATTGTATAATAAGCAATAGAAAGGCTAACAGCTTCTGATTCAGTAACCATTTCTATATTATCTTTTCAACATACAGACATCCTCAGTATGTTTTAAGTTCTTTTGGTAAGAATCAGAAGTGGTTCTAAAAAGCAATAAGAAAACCTGGAAACATCTTTGATATTATTTATAAAGAGTGGATTAGGGCCAGGGATTTAGCTCAGTGGTTTCAGTGCCTGCCTTGCAAGTGCAAGGGCCTGGGTTTGATCCCCAATAACCATTCTCTGTAACTACATACAACAGTGCTGGGTGTGGAGCTCATACCCACCAGCAATCAGAACTACATACCACAGCGCCAGGTGTGGTGGCTCATGCCTGCAATCCCAGTACTAGTGAGGCAGAGGTAGGAGGATTGCTGTGAGTTCAAAGTTGAGCTCAAGTGAGACCTTGTTTCAAA
This sequence comes from Petromus typicus, assembly GCA_004026965.1. Lineage (NCBI taxonomy): Eukaryota > Metazoa > Chordata > Mammalia > Rodentia > Petromuridae > Petromus > Petromus typicus. The sequence goes on along the minus strand of PVIR01008828.1, from coordinate 12,757 downwards.
AAAAGTGATCATCTTCTGCTGATTAACCAAGGATCCAGGCTTACAAGGTTATGATGGTGGTGACTCTAGAAACTGTAAAGAATTGCAAACTTCATTGGAGGAGGGAATCAAAGCAGGAACAGGGTTAGAGCTCATGTACATGTCCTTGATTTATACTGGAAATCAAAATATCAATTTAATCATGAAAGTGGATGGACAGTTTACTCCCAAAATATATACATCATTAATATTCATTCATTCCCATACTTGGCTTAGCTTCAAAGTATATAATGGGAATGAGAAAGAAAAGTACTTTGTATGGCCAATTTCAAAGACTTTTATAGTCTTTCAAAAATTAAAACTATGGGTTCTCAATGCTAAGCACTATACTTTTATGTGTGACAGTAGGAGATATTTGAACTCATCTTTGTATTTACATAAAGAATGATTGACAACTTATTGTTTATGTAAAATTGGCCATTGTCATTGGCCACATCCTTGGACAAAGAGGAAAAGTGAGGCGCTAGTCCTGGGCCAGGTGCTACAGTGTTCTGTCAGCACTGGAGCGCGCAGTCCTCCATGGTGTCCCATAGGTACCGGAGCAGTCCTATGACCACCTTGGCTTCCTTTGGAGGCTCAGATCCATCCAGTCCATGTGTATTTGCACCTTCCTGAAAGAAGGGAAAAGAAATGGACAGGTGTATTTCCTAAAATGTCCAACACAATCCAGCAGTGCAACCCCCTGCCTGCCTCTCTCCATACCCTGCACCTTTGGCAGATTAACAAAACATGGCCCCACCCCGCTTAGGTGTTGCTCTCGCTAGACACCGTTGCAACCAGCTGTGAAGCCAAACCTGTTCTTAGGGGAAAAAGAATTTCTACAGCCAAAATTTATATATCTGAGAAATTAACACACTTCAAGAGTCTAGTGACAGTGATTTCAGATGAAGATACAGGTGCTCATGCTAGAGGGCCACATATGTTCTGAAACAACTCAGAAGACTAACTGCAAACATGACTCTGTGTCAAAAAACCAAACCAACCAACCAACCAACCAGAGGTTCTTCTGAGAGAGCCAAGAGCAGACAGCTCCAACCATGGAACTCTGTAATCAGACCACGAACAGCAAAACCAAAATGAAATAGTCATGACACGTCTGGCATACTCTGTCTCTTACTATTTACACATATTGTTAGTCAGTCAGTCAGTCTGTCTGTCAGTCAGTCTGTCAGTCTGTCACTCTGCTGCAAACATGAAATGTTTCGCTTGTATTTTCTTCACCAGAATGCACGTCTTGGGGACCATTTTCTTTTAACAGGGTTTATTTTCATTAAATTCTGATTCAGGGCACAGACTTAACTCCATTGAATTACTATAGAAAAAAATGTTCTGTAGCTTTTTATCTACTTTATAGCTTGAATCACGGAAGCCTCAAAATTCTTGCTCCCACTATGGGAAGTCATGTTTGTAGTTTTTTTGCTTTTTAATTCAAATGTTTATAAGTTTCAAATAATTTTTTCGTCATGATTCCACTGGGCAAGGAAAAATACACCAATGCATTTTATGAGCTCTACTATTTTAATGTCTCTACTCACCATTCGTAGGGGGAGGAATTCACATTGTTTCATATTATTTTATATAAAGAGCATAGCGGCTTGATTGTCATCCAGGCTTATTTAAATGTTCTTTATTTAAATGTGGTGGCTCATGCTTGTAATCCCAGCATCAAGAGGCAGAGGCAGGAGGATTGCTGTGAGTTTGAGGCTGGTCTGGGTTACATAGTGAGTTCAAGGCCAGCCTGAACTGCAAAGTGAGACCCTGTCTCAAAAAAAAAAAAAAATTCTTCCTCTTTTAAGGTCATTTTTTTCAAATAATTCAAGCTTTCAAGTCTACATTATGCATTGTTTAATACAGAGATTTTGTAAAATTATAAAGAATCAAAAAATATGTTAGTGGTGACCTAGGGCTGGGGATGTGGCTCAGTGGTATCACCACCTGCCTGGCAAGTGCAAGTTCCTGAGTTCGAATTTTGCCCAACAAAAAAACTAATGACCTAATAATTTATCAATATTCTTATAAAAGTATTGTATAGTAAGAAGATTTTCTCTACAGTTGTAAGTCCTGAATAACTTCAGATTGCATCAATCCTCCTCATTTCCTAGGAATAATGTTATATTCTCAAAACTTTTAAAAATCATACATGTTATGAGAAAGCGTGGAATGGAGTTTGTCTCCCCACACTATGTTGTTGGAATCAGAAGAGTGTCTGTTCACCAAGGACTCTCTTCACTGGCCAAAATGGAGCCATCATTCTCTGTTATGAGAAGTAGTCAGCCATTCACCAGCGAATCTAGGACAAAAATTAGCAATAGATGTCATCTTATGTATCTCCTTAGTTCTGTTCTCCTTTAGTCAAACAATATTGACTTTGGGTTTCTGACACAAGCTTGTCCTATTGGCCCTGAACTTTCCCCAGCACCTCCGAGGTAAGGATTCCTAACCCAGAGACTTCTGCTTTCCAATTACAGGGAAAGCTATGATTTCAGTCATGGCGATGTTAGGAAGTGGGTCACACTTTAGTGGTGTAGGTTAAAAACAGGATGAAAAAATAATCATCCGCCACCAGAAAGATTTTTAAATAGCCAATTATTCTTAATGACTTCTAATTTCTAAATTTCAAAGAGTGTACTTCTTGTACTTTGTGCTAAATTAGCAGATTTTTATTATTTATTTCAAGTAAAATCAGTTCGTGGAGTGCTTAGAAAGGACATTTTTATGGAAGCTATTCTCTGGCTTGCACTCATTCCCACCCTGACTATCTGGGGATGCACGCGTCCATTCCCAGGGCTGCTGCTCCGCCGAGAGTGTGCCCTTCCACCTCCCGTCCTACACGGGAGTGTTTTCATGTGAACCTACAGTGTTGCTGTGGACGTGTTGAGCTCCTTTTGTCATGTTCCTTCTCTCCTTCTAGTTCTCCCTTTTCTACAAATGACACCCGGAGAAGCGTAACTAAGGCCAGGAGAAGGGAAGGTGCCCTCGCCTGACATCCCTGGGGTTTCTGGTAGCTGCAATGACAGCGAGCTGCTGGGTTCTTCACAGAGCCCAGGCAAACAATGTCCTTCCAGCTCTGAGCCGTGCGTGACCCGTGCAGCCCAGAAGCAGCAGTTCAGTCTCAGAAAGGCCTTCCCAAGCGTGTTTCTCGTTCTCAAACTTTGTTTTTGTTCTTTTTTTTCAAAAAGGATGAAGTTAATCAAAAGTTTTTTGGGGATTAGATAGCAGTTTTGCACTTCCCTTTATTTTTACTTGATTCTACATTCATCCGCTGCACATAGAGAAAGTTTTATGTTTTTTCCTACCATTCGAAGTATTTCCTTTCCATGAAAACAAAATATTGAGAGTGGAAGTTGTTCTGTTGATGGTGCAATGTTCCACATACCAGCAAGGAGATACACCTTTCTGTATTATGTACTTATGATATACGTACGAGATCTTCCAAACAGCCTGTTATCCCATGCCATGGAATTATTATAGACCCCAGATTAAGACAAGATCGAAACAATACTCAACTATTTACCCTACAGTATTTATAGACACAATCCAGGATCATGAGCAGGTTGCAAATACTTTCCAATTTCTATGGCTTAGTTAACAAATGTATGTACTATTGTATAATTGTTATATAGCTTGCAATGTTTTCACATATATCTAAACATATCTCTAGATACAGGCAGATAGATGGTAGATAGATACATAGATGGAGATGCTACTTAAAGCCTCTTTTGCAGTAATACAAAAACTAGGCACATTCTCTGTTCTTCACTGGGAAATTATTTGAAATTATAAAACAAAATCTATAAAGTAGGCAACTTCACAAATCATTACTGTGGTCTTTGTGGCATTCAAGAAATGAAGATTATGAATAAAGATAAAATCACTTTGACAACATTTTTAATTGCTCAAATCTCATATATTGGTGTGAGGTTTTATTGACATCCTTAGCAGAATTACATGAAATTCAAATTTGTTGATAGGACGTGAGAAAGCTTTAGATATGTATCCCTACTGTAGCTGTAGAAAATTCAGGCCCAATGTGCTTAAACAATTTGATCAAAGTTAAGAATAGAATTGAGAGCGGAAACGAAGTTTTCCCCAGTTTTTCCACCATCTCAGTCTTCTAATAACCCAGTGGGAACATTACTTGAGGTGCTGGGTACAGATTCTGGGTGTTCTAAATGACTATGCCTTTTAATTTAACATGTGTGTATATTTGATGATAAAAGATAAAAACAAGTTAAAAACATTCATCCTTCAGGCCAGGGAGTTAGCTCAGTGGTTCCGGTGCCTGTCTTGCAAGCACAAGGGCTCGGGTTTGATTCCCTGGTAACCACATACAATAATACTGGGTGTGGTGACTCATGCCCAGCAGCAATCAGCACCACATACCACAGTGCCGGGCCTGGTGGCTCATGCCTGTCATCCCAGCACTCGTGAGGCAGAGGCAGGAGGATTGCTGTGCTGTGAGTTGGAGGCTGAGCTCAGGACCAGCCTGAACCACAAAGCGAGATCTTGTCTCAAAAAAGCAAAACAAAACAAAACAAAACATTCATCCTTCTTAACAATCTAAACACAACAGGCAATTATCTTGAATGTGATAACACACAACATCCAGCAGATAAGAATCACTCAATAGAGGAACATGATTCGCATAGGGAACCAAACATAAAGATTAGAAAGAAAAATGGAAAATATATGTTTCATTCCCATATATACACTTTGCAGTATGTTTTCACTGTGGGTCTGAAACATTTGATCTTGTACCTCCTTTAGACTTTGAGAAGTTTTGAGGACTTCAAAGAGCTTTTGTGATAGGTTTTATCTTTTCTTTAGAAGGAAAAGGTTTGTTTGTTTGATTTTTGAGACAGAGGCTCACAGTGTAGTTTCAGCTGGCCTTGAACTCACTATGCATTCCAGGCTGGCCTCAAACCCATGGCAATTACCCTACTTCAGCCTACCTCAGTGCTGGCTT